>CAUDMG010000232.1:0-202500 GCA_958450375.1 Homarus gammarus
AGACCTAGACTCACGGTCTCAGTGTGTGACCATTAGTCTACTCAGATAGCCTCAGTGTACTCCCAGTGCGTCCATAAAGCGGACGGGAGTGAGCCAATCAGACCTTGTACAGTTGAGAGAAGCTTTAGCGTCCCGTGTCGTTTAGTTGTCGGGAGCACTCGTTCACTCAAGAGATCCTTTGCTACCCCGCTAAACAGTGACAGGCCTACTTTGATCGGTCCAATGGCGACAATCGCCACCCTCAATCCTCAACGGCAGTCTCAAACGGCAGTCAATCTCAGGTCAACTCCAGTCAACTTCAGTCAAGTGGGTTCTCACGGAAACCCTGAAATGAACTCACTGTTAGCTCTAGTTTACTTTATCACTGCCCTATCTAACCCTGTCTGAGATCGAATGAGACTTACTTGTTATACTGCAATATTTCAGCACAGGTGACTAGGCCACGTGACTATTTCTGGGACAGACGCGCAGGGACGTCTTGTTCGTGTGAGTGCTATCCGGGACTGAGAGAGAGCCCGCTTCGTGTCCTCTCAAGGCGTTAGCTTAGGCCTACGTGACCTATTTTCCGCCTAACTAATAACTCCTTGGGACACCTTTTAATATTATTCAGACTGCTAAACGATCTATAATAATTTCAAATTCAATAATAGTCCCTTAACTTCATGAATCGCATCATTATTAATCCGGTAAATTACATTTAATATCATATAGGCCTAGTTCCGCAATCTCCCACTATGTGCGGGGAGCGCTCTCTTCCCTCAGACGACCTTGAACGCTCAGTACCGCTAATGGCGGGGCATTCGAAATTACTCTGAAATTTCTGAATATTATATATATATATATATATATATATATATATATATATATATATATATATATATATATATATATATATATATATTTATTTATTTATTTATTTTTTATTTTTTTTATTTATTTTTTTTATTTTTTTATTTTTTTGAGAAGGTAATCATGAGTTTGGTATGGCCAAAGGAAGAATTGACAGTACTCCTTCAGTCTGTACTTGTAGAAAAAGCTCAGGATAACTATTTGTGTATGTCAGTGGATGACTGTAATGACTTTGAGATGAGGTGTGCTGTGCTTGAAGCCAAAGCATGATAGGCAGAGGTACTTTGAATTCGCAAGGGAAAAGGTGTGAGGGTGAGAAAGGATGTAGTGATATATGCTTGGTAGAAAAGTTTAAGAGGTGTGTTCCTGATAGGATTAAGGTGTTTCTTCATTAAAACAGAGTGAATACATTAGAAGAAGCAGCCCGTATGGCAGAGGATTATTCTTTCATACACAAAATACCTAGTAACTTTGCAAAGAGTAACGCCACCGACAGGTAGCGAAGTAATTTTTATGACACTACCAGCTCTCGCCTGCGTTATGTTGTTGATAAAAGAAAGGCTATAAGATGTTTTAAATGTAAATTATTGAGTCATACAATAAGTAATTGTTGGTTTCTTCAAGACAAAGAGTCCAAGGATGTTCCATCAACTCTTGCCAGTAGAAAAATTCCTTCACTGTAACATTCCCTATTGTAGGTTATGTATATAAGCTACTGTGCCGAGTAGCAACCCTGTATATAAGCTACTGTGCCGAGTAGCAACCCTGTATATTAGCTACTGTGCCGAGTAGCATTTATATATACCATCACGTGGCAACACTGCACGTTATGTGGCAACATTGCCCCGAGGCTGCCATATGGCAAGGCAGCCTCAGTCTGACTGTGTGAGCCGTGCATGGCACACGCGAGTCACCACTTGTATTTCTCTCATCCATAATAAACGGACTCAGTGTTACTCAGTGTTTCCCTACCCATCACTGCATTCTTCAGGGCACACTAGTAACTTTCATGGCGCAGTGTCTAGGATCTGTGGACTTATAAAGTGTGTGAACAATCCCGACAGTTACGTCTGCCGGTGATGCGCGTCGACTCATAGTGTGTTGTGTTGTGTTGTGTTGCGCTGTGTTTCGCTGCGATGTGCAGTGTTGCGCCGTCACAGTGCGTTTTAGTGACGGTGGCAGTGCTAGTGTCAGTGTATTAGTGTGTGTCTAGAGCTGAGAGTTGAGCATTGGCCTGTTTTTTGTGGCACCCACGGAGCATGCAGGCGCACACCCTTCTCGTGCGACATCCGGGGGACACTGACGGTCTTGCCGGACCACGCTCGCTCCGCTCTCTGAGACACACACACACACACGCACGCACTCACTCACGGACAGAACAGTGGACCATATGCGGGATTTTTGCGCTGTTTATGCTACATATATGTGGTTCAAGCTGTTGAGGCGCCACTTTACATATTAAACAGTGCAGTCCACGCACACACAAAGATGGGAGGTAAGAAGGGACGTCAAGATAGGAGACACGACTCCCCACCACCTTCCCCTCCACCGGGCGCAGACTCTCATCCTCCACCTCAAGTGACGGACATCGCCACAATTCTGAAGTGGATGGACGACCGGGACGAGAGACGCAGAGAGATGGAACTTCAGAGGGAGGAGACACAAAGAGAGGAGGAAAAGTTGCGTTTTGAGGCGCTATTGGCGACCCTGGCGCTAACCCACCCTCCCTCACTTGCAGGTAGCACGCTTCAAGGCGCCAGTACACTCCCTCCTCCACCACACCAACGTCCTCCAGGTAATCTTGCTACCCCAACAGCTCCCAAGGCATCTGTTCGACCCCCACCCGCCCTCTCACCAGACGTCACGTTTCAGCTTTTTCGTGAGTGGAGGCGGCGTTGGACAGATTACTCCACGATGGTGGACCTTGACAGCATGCCTCCAAACAAACAGCTCATCCAACTGCGGATGTGTTTGTCGCTGGAGACCCAGAGAGTTTTGGAGCACACGTTGCACGTGCCTCCCGACTCTACCTCTTCAGTGACGGATGTGCTCGACCTTTTACAGGAGCATGTTAAGGGTCGGAACAACGAGGCTTTGCGTCGCCGTGGCTTTACCAGCTGCAAGCAGGCGGAGAACGAATCCTTTGATGACTTTTTTGTACGTTTGAAGAGTTTGTCGGAGGAGATCGACGTCTGCAAGGCGCACAGCCGGGAATGTGAGGAAGCCTGGATCAAGCACGGGATCTTGACAGGTGTCAGGCACGAAGAGTTGATGCAGCGACTCATCCCCCTGGACGCTTCCTCCACACTCCAGGTGGTAGTGACTGAATGTTGGTCATACGAGGCCACCAAGTCCGCCACCTCTGTCTTACGGGCCCCACCTGCTGTGAGAGCTATCTCACAATACAAGAAGGATAAGAAGGCAGCCAACAACGCGAAGGCTGCCACACGTTCTTCCACGCCTCCGCCTAGTGCTTCTTGTGGCAGCTGTGGAAAGCAGCACAGCCCCAAGACTTGCCCGGCCGCCGACGCACTGTGTCGTGGATGTGACCGTAGGGGCCACTGGTCTAACACAGACAGGTGCCCTGCACGAGGCCACAAGTGTCAGGCCTGCGGTCGCTATGGACACTACGACAAGTGCTGCCGCCAACCCAAGCCCAAAAGCCCGAGACGAGGAGGACAGCAGCGCACTTCCCTCGGGGTGGTTCGCACGCAGCCCCCTCCAGATGGCCCACGCAGCCCCCAAGCAACAGTGGAGTCACATCAGGAGGGTGGACTCGACCACACGCCCCAGGGCTACCCCTTCCCCTACTATCCGCGTCGCCGTCACACACGGTGATGTGTCGGGTCACATTGAGGTGATACCGGACACCGGCGCCGATACTACGGTGATTGGGTTGAAGCACCTCCAGAAACTGGGCCTCACCAAACGCGGCCTGGGACCACCACCGCAGCTGCAGTACTACAATGCGGACGGTTCCCAGATGCCGGACGCTGTGGGCTCCTTTCAAGCAGAGATCACCTACGGCGACAGGTCGTGTCACGGATGGATCGACGTGCAGCCTACTCTCGCTACACCCTTGTTGTCGTGGGAGCACTGCAAGGAGTTAGGCGTGGTGCCCAGAGACTTTCCCGAGCAGATCCCAGCTGCTCGTTACACCGCCAGCAGGGTGCGTGAGTCGATGAGCGACGCGCCTGGCGCTGCCGCACGGAGCTGCCCAGAACCCTCGTCCACTCCCACCCACACAGGACGCTCCCCTGCCCAGATCCTGTATGGCCACCCTCTCCGCTCTTGCGTTCCTGCACACGCCAAGGCCTTTGCGAAGGGCTGGCAGACCAGAGCCGAGAGTTGCGACCGCCGTGCCGCTACACGTGCCCAGGACGCCAAGGCTCGGTATGACGACCGTGCCCGCCCTCTTCAGCCACTGGAGATTGGTACCCTTGTCCGCGTCCAGGATCCGACGACGACACGTTGGGACAAGGTGGGCATAGTGATGGGCGTTGGCCGGTCGCGGGACTACAAGGTCAGGATGCCGAGCGGCCGTGTCTGGTGGAGGAACCGCCGCTTCCTCCGGCCAGTCCCACCCCCTGCTGCTGGCCCTCTGACCGAGGACGAGTCATCTACACCTCACGAGGATCCGCCCCACAGTGCACCTCGACGCTCGGAGCGACTTAGGACTAAGAAGTCCGCTCAAGACAAAGACTATGAGCGTGAGGGGGGAGGGAGATGTAGGTTATGTATATAAGCTACTGTGCCGAGTAGCAACCCTGTATATAAGCTACTGTGCCGAGTAGCATTTATATATATCATCACGTGGCAACACTGCACATTATGTGGCAACATTGCCCCGAGGCTGCCATATGGCAAGGCAGCCTCAGTCTGACTGTGTGAGCCGTGCATGGCACACGCCAGTCACCACTTGTATTTCTCTCATCCATAATAAACGGACTCAGTGTTACTTAGTGTTTCCCTACCCATCACTGCATTCTTCAGGGCACACTAGTAACTTTCACCTATAAAAGAGTTACAAAATGTACAGAATGTTAGGGTACAATTTAAGCCTTTTTGTTCAGAGGATAGAGTCTCCCTGGTGGGTAATGAAGACAGTAAGAAACCTGTGGTTATTCCGATGTTAGAACGTATATTGCCATTATCAGAGGGTTCTTCCGTAGAGGGACAGATTGTGGGCATATTAATGTTCCTTTTCATCGTGATCATTTATAATGTAAGTATATGGACCGGAAAGTAACCATGGAGTAGTGCCAAAATTACCGGTGTATCATTTATTCTTGCAAGTGATTTGCAAGGAGGAAATAAGGCGTTCTGCCACTATAATCCTATTGTTGTGAGTGTCCCAGAATTAGGTGACAGCAGTGAGTAGATCGAGGCTGATTGGGTCATAGAAAATGTTCGTGTAGCTGTCCATTTATTCAAACTAAAGGTGCTCACAATTGGTAAGTAGACCTGTTATTCTCTAAAATAATGTTAAATAGCTCGACTATCAAAATGCAAATAATTTCAAGCATTAGCACTTCAAAGAAGGTGTTGTAAATTTTTAAATATTTATCATAAAGGGTCGAAGTTAAAGATGAAATTCGCTTTCGAATGAAACCTTTTCATTATTTCTTTGTTTTGTACCAAACATAAAGCAAACAGAAACAAATGACACCAAACATATAGTACGATAGGTAATGAACTACAGTTTGTACGGCTGGATATATCCCAAATCATTTATGTAACTGATAAAACTCGATATATAAATACGTGCAGTTCATGGGGTGATAAGACGCTCTGGGGAACAACCACTGGACTTGGAGGCCACATCTTAACCGGGTGGTCAGCTGACAGTGACAAATCAGCTGGACACTTGACTCATGCTGCCAGTATGGTAGAGCTCGCATTTGAATACTATGAGGCTCTATGACACACAAATTAACTACATCTCTTTCATCATTGGCCGAGATTTTCGTTCATTTGCACCAAATTTCTTGATACTTGATGACAAAGGATGAAAATGTTAAACTTCTACATTGCTTCTTAATAATTCGCCGCATTCAAGATGGGGAGATGTCAAGTTATTGGATAAAGTATTTAATAATATGCTCGTGGATGTAAAAAATGTTTTTGTTGGTTAAGTAACTTGATAAGTAACTTGCAAACGCAAATTCAACATCCTGACTTACCTAACTAAGCATATTATTTGCATAAACTATCATTAATTCATTCATCACTGTCCGAATCACTACTGTCATTGTGATGTTTATGACAAAACTGTTGACAGTTGATGTCTGCTGGCTATTGAGCATCGAGATGAGCGAAATTCCCACCGAGTCCAGTGGCTGTTCCCCTGAACGTTTTACCTCCCCACAGACTGCGTGTTTTTTATATTAAGTTTTATCATATACAGGTATATAAATGATTTCGGATCTATCCAGCCATACAAACTGTACTGTAGTTCGTTCCTATTGTGCTATATGTTTGGTGTCATTTGTTTCTGTTTGCTTTATGTTTGGTACAAAACAAAACGAATTTCATCTTTGACTTCGACTTTTTATGATAAATATTAAAATTTTTATAAAATCCTCTCTGAAGTGCTAATGCCTTGAAATCATTAGCATTTTGATATTCCAAATATTCAACATTATTTTAGAGAATAACAGGTCTGTTTACCAATTGTCAACATATTTTGTTTGAATAAATGGACAGCTACACGAACATCTATTACAAGGGACATTACAATGGGATGAGGAAAGAGATGAGTGGTATCAACTGGCCTGACCCATTAAGGTACAAGAACGCAGACACTACGCTGTAATGGCTGCTGTCTCATCAACAGAAGTATTATATAAATGGGTTATTTACATCCGATTTATATTCAGATTCATCCTCTGTAAGCTTCCACTAACTATGAAGAGGATATGAACTGATCACGTAAACGGTAGCTTCCCCAAGAGGGAGAAGCCCATTTGACTGCAGTCAGCAATTATGCAAGCGCACTCCAAGCGAAGCCTTTAGCCAGTCTTACTCACAAACTAATATCGAACGGACGTTGATTCACATCTAGTTACATAGACGCCGTCCCTTTCTCACCACACTCATAAATAGTGGAACTTACGGTTGATCTACACCCAGGAATTATACAAATAATACTTTTTAATAAAAGAAGAAACTTCAATTGGGTTTCGTTACTAAAGCCCAATATAATATGTGTACCAACCAGGTTAACTAGGAATTAACCAGCCGGTTCATAGGTGGCAGCTCGTGTGGGTACGAAAACGACATATCAGTCTATGTACCAAGGCGTCAGTGTTTGTAAAAACAAGAAAACAAAAAACAGTGACGTGATACAAACAATCCGAGTACTAAGACTATATCTCGTATTGAGACGATATTTAGTGAGTGCTTCTCATTCTGTCGCCCAGAAGAGGTGCAGAATTATTAAAATAACCAAAACTGAGTTATTATATCATACAGCCTGTTGGAATCCCTGTTAGTAACAAGTGTGGCCCGGCAAAGAAAGCATCGTGTCAGCGGTCTACCCGTTTGTGTGGTCTACAGTGTTGCAGACATTTTCATAAACTTTTGGGGTTTACTAACAAGCAGGCCTTTCACAAGTGTCTGGACGGCTGTGTGGTTTCACGATCGTTGATTGCAGTATTTCCGGTGTCATCAGACAGTTCTCTATATATACGGGACTGCAGAAGATTTGACATTCAGTGAAGGCGACATTGTATCAGCGCATAGAAGAAGACTCGATCCGGCTTACTCAGCAGCATCTGATCGTACTGTGGAGGTATTCCCTGTTGTGAAGTGGACTCACCCAACGTTCGTGATTGCAGCGCATCATCCTCGTTGCTAGGGCAACCGGACAGCGCAGAGACCTTGAGGACTCCACCCGATTCCACCCCACCAGCTTGGACGGATCACGTTTTCTATATAGATGCTATAACTCCTGTATTAGGTATTTCGAAAGTATACATATTTTATATACACATTAACACGTTCGAGACATAACTCCACATCAATAGGAAATCGTATTGGGTATGTCATTGAAATAAGTGTCTTTCGTATATTCATGTGTACTGACGTAATATAATTTGCAGTAGTTATTTCTTATCAGTTTAATCATTCATAGTTTAATTATTTTAACTATAATTTTTATCATTTCCTGTACATGAGAGGCAAGTTTTGCTTTTACTGTTTATCATTGTCTGGCTAAACTGAAACTTATTGGATAAATTTTCAAAGTTTCCAATGTATAATTCCGAAGACCTTACTCACCTAGCACTATCATTTGCTGACGCTTTACAATTAGAGGATAAACGTCAAGTATCTACTGCAGAGATTGAGTTAGGACTTAAGTCGGAAACACAGTTAGACGTTTCGGTAGAAAGTAGTGAGCAGTTAATTGAGAGATCGTTTGATGACTTAAACTGTCGTACTTCATGGTTGGGGAATAAATATTGTACCTAGCCTAGACATACACAGATAGTTTCTAATCCTGTTCCGGGTGACAGTGTGTCGGTTGATTTATCATTACCCCCAGCTTTAACTGAGCCTTTTGTTAGGAGAAAACTTACAAAAATGCAATCTTCTAATGCTAACATGGCTTCCTCTACTAATTTAGGCCCTAATGCTACAGCGTCAACTAACACAGACAAGGTATTTTATATGATGCCATGTGGCGACCACGTACGTAATTTTACGGGTCAAGATGATTATCGTGTGGCGCATTTCATTCGTGCATGTGAAGACACTATGTGCAATAGGGTGTCAATTTAGGGGGTGAACTGGCTAAATTGAAAATCGAGTAATTTGGTAGCAATTTATTGTAGTCTTTAAGCATGCAAAACAATATTCTGGCATAAATTTTTTTTTATAATAAGTCCTACCTACATCATTTGGATTTTTAAATGTACATATTTGTGAATTTATAACATAACCAGCGTTTGCACACATGTTACTGTTTCAAGTTTCAAATTATTATATTTTATTATCCGTAGTCTATTTGAAAGTAACCAATGCCTTCATACTCTCTTTGCTTTGGTTTCTTGTCATCAGTAGTCTGCTTGCTATTTGTGCTTTGATGTAACCTTCTCGCCTCTCGTGGCTGTAAACATGGCCCGCTGCTTCTGTGACCATTTTCACACATCTCTCCACACTTTGAGTGTGGGAAGGCCACTTCGGCACCTGCATTGGAGTCTCTTAAAGGTTTCTCAATTCTTGGCTAGTTAGACTTGTTGTCAATGGTGGCTCTAAGACTTCCAAACTCAAGTCAACCAATTCTGACAATTTGGTGGCATTGACGTTTATTGGGGGAACTTTTCTTGAATGAAACGAACAGTCTCCCAACTGGTCGTCATCGATTAGCGTTCCTCTAATCTTTAGAATGATTTCTACAGCCTCGGTTCGGAGATTGGTACATTGACTGCAAAGCATTGCTTGCAAAACTGCTTCTGATCGCGCATACCAAGCGGACCTTCTTGCCACAGGTAACACGATGTCCCTCACTACCTTCCTCTGTGTTCTTACTAGCTGCAATTGAAACAAAAGGTGATTGGGCCCATCCACCCACATAGGATTAAGTTTCACACTAAACCACTGGGGAAGATAAACTCCAATAATAAATTCAACAATTAACCTCAAATTCTTCAGCACTTTGCCCTTCAATTCGTGTTTGGAAATCCAAATCCTGCAGAAACGAAGAGCTGTAGTTAACCAACGGCTGTGACTGACAGGTCCAATCTCCAAGAGAGCCAATGACTGAGGCACTTCTCCTGATCTTATTGCTTGGGCAATACGATAAGCATAGGATTGATCTGTGCTGAGATCTTTGAGGACTCCTTCAGACAACGCCGGAAGGGGAGGGCCAACTTCGACCTTTGGAAAGGTTGTATTTATTTCTAGTTGTGTTGCTTCATCCAGCAGGATGCCAAGGGGACCTGACCACTTGTTGTTGCTCTTTGTAGGACCATCAAGTTCCTGGATGAGATGACGAAGAGGTAGCTCGCCTGTATGTAAATCACATACAATCCAAACAAGTCTTCTTCCTAGTTTTTTCTCTAAATGCGTCATTACACCCCCCTGCCATCCGGTGTTCACTGTAGTTGAATCTCCACCAACAGCCTGCAGTGAACTGCCAAGTCCTCTCTCCTGAACCCAACATAAAATATGATCAGCAATGACCTCTGCATGTTTCTTCCCTTCTACTTCAGTTTCGGGAGCAAAGTGAAACAAAAACCGACCACCAGGCTCAGAACAGACAGAGTAGTGTTCTTCTTTGATGAGACCTGGAAACTTTCTGTTCACTCCCTCTACTTCTAGCAAAACTTTTGTGTCATCTATTCTTCCATCAAACAAAAGACAGGAGAGCCCTCCCTCGCTTAAATCTTTTTCATGCTGATCAGATATTTCCTTCATTATTTTTTCTTTTGCTCTTCTAATTTTATTATGATCTATCACCAAAGATACATCCTCTCGGCTGATGAGGCCTGCATCTATCCAAGCGGCAGTTGCAATTTCTGCAGCCTCACGAAGTCCAGCATGGTGGCGAATACTAGCTAAAGCAATGTTTGAAATATTTCTTGTGTTGTATTTCATTTTCTTTGGTAAAGGTTCAGATGGCTCTTTGGAACTATCATCTGATGTTGCTTCCTGTTCATCAGAAGAACTATCAAAGAAGTGATAAACATCTTGACACAGCTCTTCCTCTCTTTGGATGGCTTTTTCACTCTTCATTTTCTTCTTTTGTTCCCTCTCTCGGATTTGTTCTCTCTTCTTGGCATTAGCAATCTGCTTCTTTGTTTCTGAATAATCTATTGAACCCATTTGCATACTTCCTTGGCCTTCTGCCTTTGTCCTCTGTGCCTTTATAAATTCAAGCTCTAAAACAGGGATCTTCTTTTCACGAGGACAACCACAATCAATGTGGGAATTATTTTCTCTCTTACCTGAGTGAGAACAGTTGGATTCAGAACATAATTGTATGGAGCACTTGCAGGTCAAAATGTCAAACAGAGTATCAAGTGTGTGCAGAAATTCATTTTTCCTGGCCAAGTTTCCTTTACCAAGTGATGTTTCAACTGCTTTGTGCCATAATTTCGTTAGTTTTAGCTCAATAGTTCGACACTGATTAATCACAGGTGGTTTGAATAGTGCATTAGCTTTTGTTCATTGATGCAGAAGAGGGACTATCATGTCATTTATGAGTTCTTTATCTCTATAGTTCCTTCTGTCCTTTGCATTTTATTCTCGAAGGAGTAACCCTAATCTTAGCATGTCTCTCACTGTTGGAAGTTCTGATACAGGAAGCTCCTTCCCTTTACCAACTAGCAGGCTCAAGTGGGTTGACAACTGACTTCTTGTCTTCAATTTTGACATCTTCACACTATCTGACAAATAGAAAAATATTTCAATGTTTCATAATTCAATTGTTGTTTCAAAAAATATCAATTTGTTTATCAAAAATGCTGTAACAGAAATAACATAATTTCTTAGAACATAATGTTTTATACAATGATATAAGTAACTGTGACAATACTTACAATAATTAAAATGTAGAATTCGTCTGGTAGAGTAGGTGCAAGTGCAATGAGAGCAAACCACTGTCTATGATATCTAGAAGGAGAGCGAGCCGGGCGCCTTATCCTCACGCTTGGTACAATTTAAAACAAGAATTAAACTGTCCCACACGGAGAGCCTGTTCATGTTGTGACATGCATATTGTACACAAGCTATAGAACCATAAAATACTCCATAATCCATATGCTTACATGAGATTAGTTAATATCAAGTGAATAATTCTAATCAAGTCTCATTAATTTGTTGAAATACTGATATTTGAAACTTTAAGGTATAATTGATGTAGGTGAGGGTTATTTCAATTCATTTTTGTTTGCTAATCTCAAGTTTAGACATAAAGAGGCACAATATTTTGACTACCAAATTTGATTTTTAACATGTTGACAAAATTGACACACCCTAATGTGCAATGCCTTAATTACCAGTGATGAGGATAAAAAGTCGTTTGTGCGTTCCCACATTACGCAGGGATCGTTTGCTAGCAATCACTTAAATGCGTATGGCTTAACATCCCCTGACTATGAAAAGTTTAAGCACACCCTCATTGGAATTTTTGGGGGCAGGTCCCAGTTGGGCCAAATGTAGTGGATCTTCAGGTGACTGGATCTTTGTGCTCCAGTGGTTCACGCAAAAACACCTTTGGTGGCAGTTGATATGGAAGCGACCTTCAGGAATTCGAATTGGTGCGAACAGGATGGGAGAATGTCAGCGACAAATGTGGATACGCTGATCGAATTAATTAGTTTCCTATTAGTAGTTCGTCGTCCTATATACGGCCGGGCACAGGAAGTTCAGTTTGTACCACTTATTGATATGGTGGATTACGCAAACAAACTTTGTCCCACGGTTACGGGACCTTTGATGGCGCGTCCCTCCCCGACTACGGCACCACCCCAGATGGCACAAACCCAGATTCTTCATATGGCACCCTTGGCTCCAATTGCACCACAACACCGAACTTTCAAGCAACGTCGATCTAGGAGTTGTACCCACTGTAATAAAGGGGCCCATTTGATTGAGGATTGTTTTCAGATCCAGGGTGGTGGTGCTAAGACAACAGAGACCAGAGGTGCTACGCAGCCGTCAAGGTCATACACGGAGGCGGTTAAGGCAACGCCTCCACCTCACCAGAAATCACGCTTGTGGTGTGCACTCCACAAGTCGACTACTCAGAACACAGAAGAGTGCACCTTAGTGTTGAAGGTCAGGAATTTAGACTATGGTGTACCCCAGTTGGCGCAGAAGCGTAAACAGCATCGTTCCCAAGACAAGAAGTCAGGGGAAGACCGGCGCCCGTCACAACAAGAAGGATAGGTACATTGTTTCCTGCTTCTCCCCACAACACTTCTATAGTAGCCTTGTTAGTAGCGGCGCTAAGTATGGTGGAAGTGTTGTCAGTGCTGGTGAGAGTGTATAGTACAAGATTGGCTCTTGACATTGATACGGGTGCTTGCGCTAATGTTTTAGCCTTGACATCCTATCAGGAGATACAACGTAAATTCCCTCAACGTGATTTCAAATGGAGACTTACTGACGCTGATCTCGAAGAGTATCTGGCGCGCAATTTAGCATTAACGGAATGGTGATGTTACCACCCTGATTCTCAAGACGTGGTACTCCCTTCTACGCAGACTTTTATGTGGTTCAGCAGTTTAATTTGCCAGCTGACGGGTTACTTGTTACTTGGTCTCCCAACCCTTAGAACGCATAAGATAGATATTCGTCCACGTAATAATACTATTTCGTTTAAAAGTGTTTCCTACAGCGCTATGCGTCATTCTGCACCTTTGCTCACCGCTAGGTCGAAAGTGTTGTCCACCATTCCCACTCAGAGGAAGGCGGAAAATGTGTCAGAGGTAACCCCCACACTTTCCCAGCGTGATTATAGCAGCAACAGTTGGAAGATCGTACCTGCAGTTTTGAAGAGTACTCTCCATTACGAGAAGGAGGAATTCACCAAAGCAACTGTCGAATTACCTGACGTGTACACAGGCACTGATGTTGTATGTCTCCCAGAGACGTGTAAGGTAAAGGGGTTGTCGTGCGAGTCGACTTTAAGCACGATACGTCCTGGTGGTTTGACAGACGTACTAGTTTTGAATAGAACAGGCATTCAACGAATATTAAAGAAAGGATGTTATTTGTGTGATTTTCGAGTATATCACAACAATGTCGAAGTACAGTCTACAAAATTCCCACTTGGTAGTTGTTGCGAGTTGGGGATTTAGAATATTGTTAAAAGTCTACCCAGACCCCAACACGCAACAACAAAAAAAAACAAAGACAATCCGACTATAAAAGGGTAGACAAAGGATGCGAGTTTTTGTTGTGTATAATAAATTACCATAAATCCCTTAAAATATTCAGCTTATAAATTACCCTTAACCAAACTTAACCTAAACATTAACAGTATATACATATTAATAAAACATAAAACAATCGTGAAGCAAGGTGGAGGTGGGAGAGGCAATACAAGATTACAAATACTTAAGTGAGGAGCTGAGATGGCTGACGAGTAAGGCTGAGTATTGTAGAAGATGATAGGTAGTCACTGTGCCGTAGGTTTAGAGGATAGGTGATTCTGTGGTCACTTCCCAGAGTGTAGTGCTCTCTCCTCGAATTCGAGCTGACAAAGAAGACTTGGAGGAAGTGACGCAACAACCAGGATATGGAGAAGGGAAACCCCGGAGTGGTAACTAAGACGAGTCATACTCGTGTCTCGTCCCTAGATGGCGTTGCTCGTGGTGCTGGGTAGGTAGATCAGGACAATTGTTGGAGGGGTTCGTAACACAGCCCCCCTCCAAAGACCTCCGTAGCGCGGGCGCGAAGGAGGTGATCACCTGGTGCGTCTGGAGAGTAGCTGCTGCATTTCCACTGGAGCATGGGATAAGGAGTCTGCAATCATGTTGTCCACCCCTTTTATGTGCCGGACTTGTAGATTATAGGGCTGGGTGAGGAGAGCCCAGCGGAGGATTCGCTGGTTGGAGGTCTTGTTGGTTTGGATGAACGTGAGTGGGTTATGGTCGGTGAAGACGAGGGTTGTTTGTGGGCAAGACTGGAGGAAACATTCAAACTTCTTTATTGCCAACACCAGAGCCAGGGCCTCCTTCTCTATGGTCGAGTAGATGGTCTGATGTTTTTTCAACTTGGCGGAGTAATATGCCACAGGGTGAAGGACATCAGTGGTTGGGTCGGGTTGTAGGAGCACAGCCCCAACTCCGACACCACTAGCGTCGATTTGCAGATGGAAGGGCAAGGTGTAGTCAGGGGGGTGGACTACAGGCTTGGAGGCAAGGAAGGCTTTGAGGCGGTGGAAAGACTGGTCGCACCTCTGGTTCCAGATGTAAGGGACCGCAGAACTGGTAAGGTCTGTGAGGGGTCCGGCCACACTGGAGAAGTTACTGCAGAACCGACTGTAGTAGCCGCACATCTCCAGGAAGCGCATGAGTTCCTTCCTCGTCCTTGGAGTGGGGAAGGACAAGATGGCTCTAACGTTTGCGTCCTTGGGTCTCACCATACCATGCCCAACGATATGTCCCAGGTAAGTCACTGAGGCCCGGCCAAAAGCAGATTTAGCCAGGTTTATGGTGAATCCACTCTCTTGCAGTCGTGCGAACAGTATCTCCAAACGCACCAGATGCTCGTCCCAGCCGTCCGACACCACCACCAGGTCGGCGAACGTCCCACCTAGGTCTTGAATTAGGTAATTGATGGCCCTCTGAAATGTGGCCGGAGCATTAGAAAAGCCAAACGCCATAACTAAATATTGAAAAAGACCAAATGGAGTTATAAATGCCGAGATTATTTTTGCCCTACCCGTGAGTCCCACTTGATAATATCCTTTCAACAGGTCCACGGTACTGATAAATTTTGCACAGCCTATGCTGTCTATTATATCTTCAATCAAAGGTAAAGGGTAGGAGTCAGAGACAGTGACCTGGTTCACTTTACGATAATCGGTACAGAAACGAAAAGTGCCATCGGGTTTTGGAATGAGAAGGCAAGGTGAAGCCCAGGGGGAGGTACTAGGCTCAGCTAAGTTATGTTTTAACAAAAAATCTACCTCCTTTTTCATAATCTTTTTTTTCGTGGATTTAGTCGATATGCTGATTGCCTAATGGGTTGTACATCATCCGAGATTAGCTTAATATCATGTTTAAGTATATTGCAAAACCCTGGGAGGTCTGACGTGACTTTAGGAAATGTTGATAATAACTTAGTGAGATCTTTTGCTTGAGATGGATTCAGAACAGAAAAATACTCATCCAAGTTGTTGAGTATGTGACTGTTAGCAGGTTTTCTTTCGGTAGAGGGAAGTCTAAATTCTCCAATAGGTCCATGTCATCTGTCTCCGGCCCTGACAAAACTGTATGCAATACAGGTAGGCTTATAGCCTCTGGGATGTCTTCCTCTGACTGCCTGGAATGGTAAAGTTTCAGGAGATTTATGTGAACAAGTTGTGAATCTTTTCTGCGATCAGGAGTATGGACTATATAGTTGAGAGGAGATAGTTTATTAGCAACTATATAGGGACCAGTAAACTTGCTTTTAAGGGGAGAGCCTGGAATGGGTAGAAAGAGTAACACTTTGTCACCTGGAGAAAATGATCTTTTAACTAATTTAGGTTGGGACTTCACCATTTTTTCTTGGACTTTTTTTAAGTTTGACTGAGCAATGGTTCGGACTTCAGTTAATTTGTCCCGTAAAGTGTCAATGTATTGGGAAACTGTTGCGGGCTTAATAGATGGAGTGTCAAACCACTGCTCCTTTACTATTTTAAGGGGTCCCCTAATTTGTCTCCCATATAGTAACTCGAACGGGGAGAAACCCAATGACTCCTGGGGACATTCCCTGATGGCAAAGAGTAACAAGTCTATGCTTTCATCCCATTCCTTTTGGTGTTCTATACAGTATTTTTTGATCATTGATTTGAAAGTTTGATGGAACCGTTCCAAGCAACCTTGGGACGGTGGGTGGTAAGCCGAAGATGTACAATGGTCCACACTGAGGTCTTTCATCACCTGTTTGAACAAAGATGGATCAGATTGTTGAACTGTAATGAGCTCATCCTTACTAATGGTCTTATTGTACAGATCTTCTGTGGGTAGTAAGATATTGGAAGTGTTTTCAGATGAAGAGGGCCCATTTCGCACACTCTTGTGACCGGGTGACAGCACAAGATGGGAAAAGATGAGGAATAGTTTCTTTAAGGTCAGTGGTGGAGTTGACAGGTAAGGGAGAGTCGACTGTCTTTATGTTGGGAACCACTATATCTCCTACCAAGTCATTACCCAATAATAAATGAATGCCGCTCACAGGCATTGGATCTTTCCTAATGGCTATTTGCACTTCCCCAGTAATCAAGGGACATTGGAGGTGCACTTTAGCTAAAGGATAGGAAGAATGGGATGAGAGATCTGAAATTAGAACACTCATTAGTAAATGCGGTAGATATATCAGGAATGACGTTAAACAGGAGGATAGACTGTGCTGCGCCCGTATCACGTAGTATACGAATAGGGAAGAACGAGACCCCTCTATGATAGAAATTTTTCCCTCATAGGTGAATGAAAAGAAGAGATCCTGATGGGGCCTTTCCACATTGGTGTTTGCTATTGGTTTGGATTTGGGATCCAGGGAACTACTTTTAGCAATTCTACACTTTGGGTGTTTACAAGTCTGGATCGTATGGCCTGGGTTTTTACAGTAAGAACAAGTAAACTTGGTTGCATCAGGGGGGGGTAGGTGTGGGACCTTTCGACCTACCACTCACGCTCCCCAGGTTATCATCAGAGGAGGACCTAACATGTCGGGAAGTACCACGTTCTCTACTGCCCAGTGACTCCACCAGCAAGGCGTACACATCAGCCAGCTCAGCAGCACGCCCTAAATTAACCTCTCCACGCTCCTCCACATGCTTCAAGATGTGAAATGGTATCTTGCTCTTCCACTCCTCCAGGACTACCAAATTTAGCAAATCCTGAAATGTGGAGGTCTCTGTAGCCTCTAACCACTTCTTAAAAAACCTAAGCTTTTCTTGAGCAAACTCAACAAAGGTGTGTGAAAATGGTTTGGTTAGTTTACGAAACTTCTGCCGGTATCCACCTGGCGTGATGGCATAAGAGGTGAGGATATTCTTTTTTACGTTATCATAGTCATCAGTCTGGTCTAAACAGTTATAAACTCTACGAGCCTTACCACATAATTTAGGAACTAACACCGACACCCACTAGTCCTTTGGCCACTCATTCTTCCCGGCTATTTTCTCAAAAATCCTAAATGACCCGTCCAGACGGATTCATCAAACCCGGGAACAAGGGAAGAAGCATTAGCAGGGTTAAAAGCAGCTAGTTTCTCTTAATGCCACTTCTTTTGATTTAAACTCCGATGTTAAGGTGACTTCTATCTCTCTCACCTGTAGTTCTTTCAGTCTAACCTCCTGCTCCAACTTGGCCTGTTCCAACCTTTCCTCATGTTCCAACTTGGCCTGTTCCGACCTTCCCTCATGCTCCAACTTGGCCTGTTCCGACCTTCCCTCATGCTCCAACTTTTGCTCCAACTTGGCCTGCTCCAACTTGGCCTGTTCCAACTTGGCCTCCTGCTCCAACTTGGCCTGTTCCAACTCGAGTTCTTTCATTTTGATTTGGAACTCGAACCTAGCTCGTTCTAGTTCTAAGGCGTCTATTCGTTGTGTTTCTTCTTGAGGGCTAGCCAGACCTGAGGCAACTTCTGAGTGAGGAGGGGTGGTGGATAGTGGTTGAAGTTTCTTGGACATGGGCGTTAATCTGTCAACAGCGGATTCTTTTAAAACTTCTTGTTGAACCAACACTTCAATCACATGATTTTTTAACATTTCCTGAGTCAGTTGCTGTGAAAATGGGATATTGTAATAGTTGGCTATTTCTTTCCATTCTTTCTTCAGGGTATTAACACGTAATTTAGCTACGGAAGGATTTTCAATAAAATCCTGGAGATCAAAACCTGAGGTGGCCATTGTTAAGAAAAATAGGATAAATTGACTAATGGTCAAAAGATAAGATAAGAGGATTACCCTAGAAAATATCACGGCAGTGGATAACCAGAAAGTCCCGGAAACTAACCAAGTTATACCTAGGGAAATTACACTTATGATTATTGTTCTTCTGAGAAGATCCTTAGATAAGGATAAGAGACTTGAAAGAGGTAGGGCGTATTACGGCATTAATATAAAGATCCGGATTAACAACCCTGATATACTTGAAAGAGGAAGGGCGTATTACGGCATTTATATAAAGATCCGGATTAACAACCCTGGAGTTTGGTATGATTGACCCTGAATGAGATAATGAGAAGAACAATAATTGAGGCTTTATAATTATGGGGTCCTGGTAAAGCGGGGCGTCCCAAGATATCACTTCACCCTAAACTAGTGACTATGGAACAGCCTACTCTGGAGTGAGGGTGCGGCATTAAACAGATCCGGATTCTTCCCTACACTCGATAAGACTTACCACACGACTGCCACGTGTAATAACAGGCAAGCCTTATGACACTTGGAACCTAATATCCTACGTCTGTCACTCTTACTGTACGATAATACCAATATATGCACACACATATGAAGGAATCTTTAAACCACCGTAAAGCAATTGTGAACAGAAGTGACTGGGAGGAATAATTAACACTGAGTAACAAAGGAGGAAGGAATATGGTACTTAAGGTCGAGTCCTGTCACGGTCGCCATTTGTTACGAGTTGGGGATTTAGAATATTGTTAAAAGTCTACCCAGACCCCAACACGCAACAACAAAAAAAACAACATAGACATTCCGACTATAAAAGGGTAGACAAAGGATGCGAGTTTTTGTTGTGTATAATAAAGTACCATAAATCCCTTAACAAAATATTCAGCTTATAAATTACCCTTAACCAAACTTAACCTAAACATTAACAGTATATACATATTAATAAAACATAAAACAATCGTGAAGCAAGGTGGAGGTGGGAGAGGCAATACAAGATTACAAATACTTAAGTGAGGAGCTGAGATGGCTGACGAGTAAGGCTGAGTATTGTAGAAGACGATAGGTAGTCACTGTGCCGTAGGTTTAGAGGATAGGTGATCCTGTGGTCACTTCCCAGAGTGCAGTGCTCTCTCCTCGAATTGGAGCTGACAAAGTAGACTGAGGCAGAAGTGACGCAACAACCAGGATATGGAGAAGGGAAACCCCGGAGTGGTAACTAAGACGAGTCATACTCGTGTCTCGTCCCTAGATGGCGTTGCTCGTGGTGCTGGGTAGGTAGATCAGGACAATTGGTGGAGGGGTTCGTAATAGTAGTATTGTTACTCAATCCCAACAGACTAGGCAAGAGAGGATAGATCAATTAGCGCCACATGTTAAAGTGATCCATCATCCTCGGGGCAAGACATGCCTTGTGGAGCTGCTTGCTGACTACAGAAATATTGTAGCCTTGCCAGGGGAAAAGTTAGGTCAGACAGACTTAACATCCCATCATATAGCGTTAAAGGAGGGAACAAATCCTATCCACGTACCAGCTTACAGACTACCTCATAGCCAGCGCGCTGTAGTTCAGGATATGGTGCAAGATATGTTGGATGAGAATGTTATTAAACATTCTAAGTCCCCTTTTAATAGCCCATTATTCCTCGTCCTGAAAAAGGATGGTGGATGGCGCCCTGTTATTGATTTCAGGCGCGTTAATGAAAAAAACGATCCCAGATAGGTACCCTATGATTGTCTTGAGTGACATATTGCAGTCCTTAGGTAAGGATAATGCTGTAGTTAGCAACTAAGATTTGCTTAGTGGTTATTGGCAGGTACCACTCGATGAGAAATCACGAGAGGTAACGGCACTCAGTACGCCCCTGGACCACTTTAAGTTCCTCTGGATGCCATTTGGTCTCAGGAATGCCCCACTAACATTTCAAAGAATGATCAACACCCTGTTTGCCGGATTGATTGGTACCACAGTCTGCGCTTATTTGGATGATCTAATAGTAGTCAGTAAGGATGTTGATGCCCATCTGACTAAACTGCGTGAAGTGTTGGAAAAACTTTCCACAGCAGGTCTTAAAATTAAACTTTCTAAATGTGAGTTTTTAAAATCCAGAATCCATTTCCTTGGTCATGTAGTTGACGGTGAGGGCATGCACACAGTAGATGATAAAGTGAAAGCTGTATCTCAGTTCCAGCGTCCTACCTCAGTGGATCATGTGCGTAGTTTTCTTGGCTTATCTGGATATTATCGTTCTTTTATCAAGATCTATGCAACATTGGCATCGCCCCTAACAAGGTTGCTAAAGAAAGATGCAATGTTTGTATGGGATGCTGAACACGAAATTAGTTTTGCGGCATTGAAGATAGCGCTTACCAATGCCCCTGTTCTAGCATTCCCAGACTACACTCAACCTTTCACTCTCTGTACTGATGCTTGTGGACTTGGAATCGGAGCCGTACTCATGCAAGAGGATACGCATGGAAAGTTTAGAGTGATAGCTTTTGCAAGTCGTAAACTTAATGATGCTGAAACACGTTATATGGTAACGCATTTGGAAACGTTAGCCGTTGTGTGGGCACTTAATAAATTTAAGGACATTATCTTTGGATATAAGATAACTGTCTTTACGGATCATGCGGCAGTAACTGAGCTGTTCCATGGCAGAAACCTATAAGGCAGATTAGCACGCTGGTATCTGACAATTCAGGAATTTGACCCCGAGTTCAGGTATTTACCGGTAAGGACGAATGTTGTCACCGACGCTTTGTCAAGAAATATAGCACCAGTAATGACTGTATCAACGTTCACTCTTTCACAACTGAAGGATGATCAACGACGCGACCCATTATGGTCAGCAGTCATTTTTGTTCTGAATCGGGAGAGGATGTTAAACTCCCCAAATTAATTCTTCCCTTAAGTCAGTTTGAATTACGACATAACATACTCCATAGGTCGAAAAAGACGCCAGAGGGTATTGTTTCTCAAATAGTCGTATCTGGCACGTTGTGTGAAACGATTATAACATTGTTCCATGATGTTCCACAGTCAGGTCACCAGGGTCGTGATAAATGCTTGGCGGAATTAAGAAAGAAGTATGTCTGGAACACTATGAAGAAAGACATAGAATTACACATTGCTAAATGTTTGGCATGTGCTCAACATAAAGGTTCTACAGGATCACCGGCCACGATTCTACAATATCCTACACCAAACAGTCCGTTTGACACAGTCGCTATTGACTTGTTACAACTCCAGAGGAGCCATCAGGGATCAGCGTACGTCTTGGTGTGTGTGTGTGGATCATTTTTCTAGATTCGTGGTCTTGGTCCCACTAAATGATAAAACAGCCGATTCGGTGGCCTATGCAATAGTGATGAATCTTATATGTCCATATACTATGCCTGAATAGGGTATGTCATACGGAGGCGAATTTTTTTTTTTTGAGTTTGAAAAATCGGCCCATGGTATTAATGATGTAGTTCTATGTGCAGAATCATGTGATATCTTCAGATTTGAAAAGTTTTCATTTTTTGCTAGGTAAATTTTAACTTGAAATCTTATGAAAATTCAGTATTCCCACCCTTTTACCAACACCACTAAATAGCTTATTTAAAGTAAAGTAAATGTATCAGGTTAATTTATTAGGATGAAAATGATCCAGAATAGTGAAACGAATGACCTTGACACATTTATTAAATTTAATATTCCTTTAGAAAACAAAATCATCAAATACAAAAACCGGTTTTACTACTACGACCCGGTGTTGCTGCACACCATAGAGAATATGTCTTTCTTGCTTCTGTTTCTACTCATCACCTCCCTGCTGACCACCTGAGCTCGGATGTAGCCTTCCCTCCTCTCCTGGCTGTACACGTGACTGCTGGCCTCGCTCACTTGCTGTACACAACGCTCTATACTCTGGGTGTGCGAGGGCCAGGCAGGGACATGCATGGGGTTGTCCAGGAAAGCTCTGACTTGAACATTGGTGAGGCTGCAAGTAAGAGGGGGCTCACTGCCAGCCTGGATGTTATCCAGATCTATGAGATCAGTGAGAGTCTTGGCACCTAGATTGACTTCAGGAGTCTTCCTGACCCTGAAGGAATCGTCACCAACTGATTCGTCATGCCCAGATCCTCTCATAAGTCTCATATCCAAGATCTTTTTGACTGCCACTCTTCTCTCCTCCTCATCCTTACTGCAGAGCATTGTTTGCAGAACTGCCTCGGGATGAGCATACCAGGAAGATCTCCTCACAGTCTGCTCCACAATCTGAACAACCTTCCTTGGCTGACTCCTCAGGAGCTCCAGCTGGAAGAGAACATGCCTCGGACCTTCGGAGAACGATGACTTGACCTTGGTGTTGAACCAATTTGGCAAGTAGACACTCACGATGAATTGGACAATAAGTCTCAGGTTGTGAAGCTTTCAGTTTATGATGAGCGACCCAAATTCTGCAGAACCTGAGAGCCGTTGTGAGCCGCCTAGAATGTGAGACTGGACCTATCTGCAGGTAAGCAAGTCTATTAGGCATGACCCCAGTTTTGATGGCACTGCAAATCATGTAACCATAGTACTGGTCAGTACTCAGGTCGTCAATGACAGCATGTGCAAGCTCAACGAGTGGAGGGCCAACTGTGATTTTTTCAAAGCTCGGATTTATTTCTAACTCAGTGGCAGAGTCCAGCATCTTGCCAAGAGGACCAGACCATCTGTTGTTTGAAAGAGTCTTGCCATCCAGCTCCTGGATCAGATGTCTGAGTGGCAACTCGTTGGTGTGGAGGTCACAAACAATCCAGACCAGCTTCCTCCCAATCTTCCGCTCTATCCACTGTATGACCCCCCCTTGCCACCCTTTGTTCGTGTTGGTGCTGTCCCCTCCAATGGCCTGCAGGGTCTGGTCTACGTTCCTCTCTCTGAGCCAGTTCACAATGTTATCTGCCACTATCTCAGCTGGTTTCCTGATGTCATCTTTCTCTGGAGTGAAATGCCACAAATACTTCCCTCCTGGTTCACTGCAGCAGGAGTAGTGTTCCTCCTTCACCATGGCAGGGAACAACTTGTCAGAATCTCCAACTTTCATGAACACTTTAGTGTCATCCCTTCTCCCATCAAAGAACAAACAATTGATTCCATTTTCTCTTATCCCCTTATCAAACTCCTCTTCTAGGTTACTGACAAGTTTCTCCTGAGCTCTCCTTACTTTGTTATGATCTATCACCAGGTGAACATCATCAGGTGTTATCAAACCACCGTCAATCCAGGCAGCTGTTGCTATCTCTGCAGTTTCTCTGAGACCAGTGTGGTGTCGCATGCTGGCCAGAGCTATGCTCGGGATATCTTTCCTATTTCGAATCTTATGCCTGGAAGGTTTGGGATCATTATTTTCTGGGTTAGGGACAAAGTCACCATTCTCCTGGTCAGCACTCGGATCAGCCATGGGGAAGTCATTAAACTCTGAATCAGCTTGACTCCAATCATCGGCCTTTTTTACCTCACCCTGGACCTTCTCAAGTCTCTTTTCCTCGGCAACTCTTCTCCTCTTCTGTCTCTCTGTGGCAGCCTCCTGTCTCTTGGACTCCGGAATATCTTGGCTAGAAATCATGAGAGCCCCTATACTGCCAGTCTTCTCTCTCTGTGCTTTGACAAATGCCAGTTCGATCACAGGAATCTTCAGTTCACGCTTGCAAATACAGGAGATGTGGGCCTCGGATTTACAGTCACGATCGCATCCAAACTCAGGACAGAGAACAATTGGGCACTTGCAAGTAATTATGTCAAATAACTGGTCCAGTTGCTTGGCAAAGCTGTCCTTAACTGCAAGTTTTCCTCTCGCAAGAGAGATATCTCTTGCCTTTTCCCAACTGCCTAGCAGTCTCTCACTAATCTTCTACTGACTTGTTATGACTGGAGGCTTGAACTGAGCGTTAGCCAGAGTGTACTGTGCCAAGACAGCTTTGGTCATATCACTGGCAATGTCTTTGTTTGTGTAAGTTCTTTGGTTCTTTTCACTGATTTGCCTGATTAAAACACCGTATCTCAAAGCATCTCTCAATGTAGGCAACGCCGACTTCAGGAGCTCTCTCCCAGACCCAAGATAGTGACTGAGATGGCTGGATTTTTGGTTCCTCGTCCTGACACAAGCAGCCATCGCAAATATTATCAACTTATAAATGCATCAGAATCTGAAACAGAAAAAAAAAAATATTGTTAGTTGGGTTGTTAAAGAATGAAGTCAGAAAGCAATGTTCACTATTTAATTGTAATGCACTAATGCAGCTGTACGTTAGATTTTCGATAAATTTCACGCTAAAATTTACCTAGCAAAAGGTTGCAAAATATTGAAACTGAAATTATTTTCTGTTTATATACACTAAAATCTACCAAAAAAGTGATGTGCCATTAGTTTTAGCTGATCTTCCCTCCTATGACACACCCTAATGCCTGAAGTTCTTCTCTCAGACAATGGGACAGAGTTTAAGAATCAGCTAGTAGCGCAAATATGTACGCAATATGGAATTAAGCAAAGTTTTGTGACATCTTGTCATCTACAGGCTAATGGCCTTGTTGGGAGAACCAATCGCAAGATCCTGGAGATACTTCGCCCGATTGTGTGTGATTTGCAATACTCATGGGAAGGTTGGTTACTACTGGTTGCAGCGTCTATTAATGGGTCGATTAATAGCTCTAAGGCAAATCACCCTACTACATTGCCTATGGTACAGATAAACCTCTACCTTATGATGTGCTTACGGATACGCCGAACCCTGTTTATAACATGGATGATCTCGCGGCAAAACAAATCCGTGTTTTTACGGATATTCATACCCAAGTACGATGACATTTAGCAGCGTCACGCGCTGAAATGATGGTCAAGCAACATAAGTAAGCTAAACCTGTCGTGTTAGACGTAGGAGATGCTGTTATGGTACGAGAACCTGAAAGGAACTCCAAGCTTTCGGCTAAGTTTTTGGGTCCATTCCGCATTATTGCCAAAGAAACAGGCAACAAATTTAAAATTTGGAAGCCTAACGCACAGATTGCAGATGTCGTGCATGCGGACCGTCTTAAGAAGACCCATGTACAGAAGCAGAGTGTGCCTAATGATTATTGTATGAAAATTCGTTCTGCAAGTAGATATTAAAACGAGTGTAATCTCTTACAGAATGGCTTGGAACATCATTGTGTTGCTTCTACTGTGTTGTGGCACCGTTCTGTTGAGAGATATGTCCACATCCGTTCTCAAACCAGGTGCGCTTGTTGCACCCCTTGGACGCGTTCTCATAGTGGAGGACGTGGTGAACATCAAGTATGAGTTATATGGACTGCTCCAACTTCCCCGTCAGATGGAAAACGTCGACGCGCAACTACAATCAACATTGGACATCCTACAGGATCTCAGTTCAGCCCCTAATGTATCGACGATGGTTCCACAAACTATTGACCTTCTACACTTTCGTCTCATGAACCTTCGCAAGCTTCTCGTCGCTGTTGGAAAAAGAATACCAGCGTCTGAAGTTGATCTTGCAAAAGAAGTGCGTTCTCAGACACGACGAAAAAGAGGTTTATTTAATTTCGTGGGTCTTATCCAGAGCACTCTGTTTGACACGGCAACGGCCGACGATGTAGCTATATTAGGGAACCGAATGAATATTGTCGATCAAGCTGTATCTTAGCAGAATCGTGTTATCTCTCAAACTTTCCATGCGATTACTGCTTTAGAATCAAAGGTTAATGCGACAATATCGGAAGCTAACCATGTATCGAAGGTTGTTAATAAGTTACAGAAGTCAATCCCGACGCTAACGTGGCTCCTTTATTTCACGGAATATTTGCATGCTGCGGAAATTTCAGTTCAGAAGGTTGTTACCTGTAAGAACGAACTAATTGACAGCATAGTAGATGCAGGGATAGGGCGTGTGGACGCAAAGCTTGTGCCTGTGCAGACGCTTCTTGATGCTTTACAGATTGCCAAGTTGCAGTATAACTTAACTCCTATTTTTAATGATAATGAGGTAGAATATTATTACCCTTTGTTGGAGTCGACTCTCACGCACAATGCTATTCTCATCCACATCCCTATGCATGGCATTTAGAACCCTTCCCCTGGCTTGTTAACGACACACTGTATACTCTGGATAGGCCTAAAGAACTTTTTCTTGTAGATGAAGATTATTCTTTATTGGCATTAGAGGATCCTTAGGTACTGTCACGGTGTAAGTCGTCATATCTACACCTATACGCATGTCCAGCCTATATGTTCGCGTTCATTCCTGCTGCAGAGGGAATATGTGAATTGGCGGTCATACAAACGAATTTACGCACAGCACTTGCGCAATGCAGGTATAGGCCAGTTAGTGTCAAAACTGTGTTTCACGCTCATCTCCACAATGTGCAGTATTTATGCTTTCCAAATACAACTACTGTTATTTCAAAATGCCATGATGGTGTTAAGCAGCTAGTTGTGAAAGGTCATTACAAGGCTCCGGATTATTGTGAAATCACTTGTGGTTTATTACGGACCTTGCCTACTCATCAGCACTTTGCCTTAAATTTAAATCTCAAGTCTGCTTTAATTCCTCTTCCTGTCATGAATTTCACTGTAAAGGATATTCAATTTGTATCAGAGAAATTAAAGGTCATTGCATTTTTGAAAGAGGCAAAATTTACTAATTTCAATAATGTTAGGTTCTGAATAATAAGTTCTATATACAGGAGAGAACACAAACACCTGTATAGTTTTGTAGGTTCGGTTTACTGGATAAGAGTATGTACACAGAGGGAAGCAGCACTCTCCCTTGGCTAGGCTCCTTGTCAACTGCTATAGGCGACGTATGGCAAGTGATACATTAGCAGCTTCCATACGTCGCCAGGCACATTAATTAAGCATGTGGGATATGGTAATAACATTGCCACACGCTGCTAGCTAGGCTGAATAAATAATACATAAATGGAGCACATACATAATATACATACATGATATATAATCCAGCATACATAATATACATACACCTCCCTCCCCCCTATACGCTCATAGCAAAGTCTTGAGCGGACCTTTTCTTTTGGATCCGTTCTGAGCGTCGAGGGACTTCATCACTGGGAAGGGTATGGGACTCAACACTGGTGGCGGGGCCAGCAGAAGGCATTGTTGCGGGGCGGAGAAAACGGCGGTTCCTCCACCACACACGACCACTGGGTAACCGCACCTGGTAGTCCCGTGACCTGCCGAGACCCATAACTACGCCTACTTTGTCCCAACGTAGGGAGGTCGGGTCCTGAACACGGACTTGGGTGCCGACACTCAACCTGGGGAGAGAACGGGCGTGGTCATTGTAGCGGGCGACGACGTCCTGAACACGTTCGGCGGCTCGGCGATCACAATCCTCTGTCTTGGCCTGCCACTCCTTGGAGAAGGATTGAGGGTGAGCAGGGACACAAGAACGAAGGGGGCGTCCATACAAAACCTGGGCAGGGGAGCGTCCGGTGTAGTTAGGTGTGTTGCGGAGTTCAAGAAGACCCCTGTCGAAGGCCTCGCAGTCAATATTCCCAGAAGGGGCCACCTTAAGGATGAGATGCTTCAAGGATTTGACAGCAGCCTCAGCGTGGCCGTTGGACTGCGGGTAATGGGGCGATGACAACACATGCCGGACTCCCCATCGGTCAAGGAACACAGCAAAGTCCCGGCTTGTAAACTGAGGCCCTCCGTCGGTTCGCAGGCGTACAGGAACGCCCACGTCACGGAAGTAGTGGCGGAACTTGCTGATGGTAGCGGCAGACGTCGTGTCATTACCGCACTTGATGACAACCGGCCAACCAGAGAGACGGTCGACGATAACGAGGAAGGACTTTCCTGACACACAGAAAAGGTCGGCCGACACAGACTCAAAGGGGCGGGTGGGGTTGTCGTCACTCATGAAGGGTTCCTGCTGCTGGCTGGGTTGTAATACTTGGCAGGGCTCACACGCACGGACAACATTGGAGATGTCGGAGTTGATGCCGGGCCAGAACACAGTCTGTCGTGCACGTCGTTTGGTGGCCTCAGCTCCACGGTGACTGTCGTGAAGGCGGGCCAAGGCGTGGGGACGTGATGCAGCAGGGACAACTACACGTGCTCCGTACAGAACAAGGTCTCCGTCGCAGTAGAGTTCATCGCGGAGTTTCCAATACGGGAGCAGGGTGTTGTGAAGATCGTAGCGGTTGCTAGGAAATCCATTCCTCACACACTCGACGAGTCGGACATAGGAAGGGTCATCTCGGGCCGCTGTTCGAAGGTCCTCCATTGCCTTGTCGTCATCTGGTGACGGGTCCGAACGAAGGGATTGGACGGCATGGAGAGTGACCACAGTCCTGACGGAAAGAGCGAGGTCGGCGTCGAGTACATGGTCTTCTGGAGTAGGGCGGCTGACAGGAGAGCGGGATAAGGCATCAGGGATGCAGAGCTCCTTACCAGCACGCCACACTGCAGTGAAGATGTACGCCGAGAGTTTCTCTTTCAGACGCTGGAGGCGAGGGTTCTCAACGGCGTCTAGCGTGTAGTGGTTGAGGATCGGGACAAGCGGGCGATGGTCGGTCACTAGGTGAAAGTATTGCAGGCCTATGAGGTAAAACCTGCACGTGGACATCGCCCAAACCACAGCCAACAGCTCCAACTCAATAGTGGCGTAGCGCGTCTCAGTGTCAGAGAGGAAACGCGAGCCACACTGGACGAGCCGGAACTGCCCTCCACCATGATCCTGCAGTAGGGCGTATCCCACGCCATACAAGCGTGAGGCATCTGTCTGCAGAACTGTGGGCAAGGCTGGGTCAAACGTGGCGAGGACAGGTGGACGAGACAGGGCCTGTTTCACTTGCTGGAAGGCCTTGTCGTGGTCGGGGGTCCACAGGAATATCCTCTTGGGGCTCATCAGGGGGCGAAGTGGTTGAGCACCTGCGGAGATGTCCGACGAAAACTCTGCTAACTGGTTGACGAGACCGATGAAGGACCTCAAGTCGGTCAGGTTAGCAGGGGTGGGAAAATCCGTAATGGCGCGGACCTTTTCCGGGTCAGCTGGGGTACCATTCCCTGAGAGGGTGTACCCACAAAAGTCAACTGAAGAGCTGGCCAGAACAAACTTGTCGGCATTTAGGGTAATGCCGTGCTTCCGGCACCTGTTGAGTACCTCGTAGATACGGCAGAGGTGATCCATATAATCCTCATCGTACACGAGTATGTCGTCGACCACTTTCACGCAGTTTGCCAGACCTTGTAGAGCCATATCACCTCGAAGACAGAAAGCGTCTCCTGTAGCGGCGAATCCCATGGGGCCACGGCAATAACTGTAACGTCCATGCGGGGTGATGAACGTTGTGAGTGTTGGTCTTCTTCGGCAAGCTCTATCTGCCAGTATCCACACAGGGCGTCCATCGTCGTGAAGAAGCGCGCCTTCGGGTTCACGCTGCGTATGGCTGCAAAGGGCGTGGGAGAAGGGTGCGCAGGACGAGACACCTGGTTGTTGAGCTTGGAAAGGTCAGTGGTGATCCGAACACCACCTTTAGGTTTTGCGACGACAACCATCGGGTGACACCATGGAGACGGGTCATCGCCGGTTGGTACAATAATTTCTTGGGCGACCATGGAGTCCAGCTCGTTTTTGACCGCCTCGCGGAAGGCCAGGGGAACCAGTCGAGGGGTGTAAATAGCGAATGGCTTCGCGTCGTCCCTCAGGTGGATCCTCATGGGGGGACCTGCCATCTTCTTGAGAGGCTTGGATTCCAGAGCGGACTTGGTCACCAGAACGTCGCTGAATTCCTTCAGGAAGTACTTCCGAGCATCCGAAGGAGAGGTGTCACTGGCAAGAGGCAGGGGTAGGGCGGCAGCAGGGTCGTTGCTGCTCCCTTTTTGCACCCTGTTGGCGTGTTTTACCTCAAGAATAGGTTTGGGGAAGTCCTGGGAGATGATGGCCAACTCCTGACAATGTCTGTAGGACAGCAAAGGAGTCTGGACACCGTTATGCACATCAATCCAGGCTTGACACGACCTGTTGCCAAAGGTGACTTGTGCTTGGAGTGAACCCAGGGCCGGGGTCATCTGTGAACCATCTGCCATAAAGCGGAGATCCTTGGGGGGCGGTCCTAGATCACTTGGAGAGAGCCCCAAGCATTGCAAATGCTGGGGACCGATGACTGTAGCATCAGCGCCGGTGTCGGGCAACATCTGAAGACGGGATGACACACTGCGGTAGGTCACAATGACACTGATGTACTGGGGGACTTTGGTCCTGGGACGCTGGGGGGAGCACACATTCCTAATGTGGCTCGAGCGTTGTCAAGAGTCGTCGTACCTCTGATTGGAAGACTGTGGGCGGCCCTCTCTGGTGGAAGGGGGCTGAAGCCTCCGCCGACGCGGTCCCTTGGGTTTGTTGGGAGGGCAACACTTGTCATAGTGGCCCAGACGACCGCACACATTGCACTGAGCGCGTTTGGCTGGGCACTGTACTGTGAGTGACCAGTGGCCCTTACGGTCACAACTGTTGCAGGTAGACTGAGCAGCTGGACACACCTGTGTTCCGTGCTGCTTACCGCAGTTGTTGCAAAATAAACCGGGCGTGGACGTGGTGGGCGAAGGCGTAGGAACAGACTTCTTGTCCTTCTTGTACCGGGACATAGCGCGTACAGCTGTAGGGGGAGCACGGATGGCAGAGGTGGCACACCTGGCAGCCTCATAGGAGCGACATATCGTCGACACATCCTTAAGAGAAGAGGAAGAGTCGAGGGAGGTGAGGCGTTGGACAAGTTCCTCGTCCTTAACACCCATCAGGATCACCTGCTTCAACTGGGTCTCCTCGCACTGCTGGTGGTGGCCTGGACATATATCTACCTCTTCCGAGGCTCTCTTAAGACGCACGTAAAAGTCATCAAAAGACTCACCCTCCATCTGTCTGCAGCTAAACAATTCCCTCCTGCGCAGAGCTTCATTCTGCTGTCCTTTGATGTGCCGTTGTAGAACGTCCAGTACCTCCTCTACAGACAGCGAAGAGGTTGGGGGTACCTGCAACGTATGTTCCAAGACACGCTGAATTTCCAAGGACAGGCACATACGCAGCTGGATGAGTTGTTTAGGCTGTGACAAACTCTGGAGATCCACCATTGTAGAATAATCAGTCCACCGTCGCCGCCATTCACGAAAAGTCTGGAAATTCACATCAGGCTTCAAGATGGGCGGTGTTTGAGCTGCTGCTTTAGGTGGGGCTGGGGGGTGTGAAGGAAGCATGGATGAGGTATCTGAACCAGTCAGTACCGAGGCAGTGTTAGAGCCAGGGGCTTGGTTAACAGTGAGGCGAGATATCAAGGCTTCAAACCGTTCACTGTCTTCCAATCTCCGTTGGTTGTCTCGTTCTGCCTCTGCTTGCCTTCTGTGCTCATCCGCCAAACGTCTGTGGGCTTCATCCTCGCGTTTCTCATCTCTCATAAACTTCAGTAAAGCAATTATCTCTGGAGACAACGCTGAATATTGAGGTGAGGGACTGCGCGATGTGGGGGCTGGAGCGTCGTGGCCGGCCTGGTCATCCATCTCTGCGGGGCTATCACCCGCCTGACTCATCCAGGCGCTGGGTCCACGGCTACGTAAGGCGTGAGACATAACTACTTCATCTGTGTACTATGTCTTAAATCAGTGTTGACCGGTCAACCCGTCGTATCAACAAGATTTCAGACAAAAAATTAATTAAATACACAGATAAGTAGATTATATATATAAAATATATATAAGGAAGCCGCGCGGTCAGCGAGTGTTAGTACGTGTATGTGTGCGTGTGTGTGTGAGGGCAGTGGGAGCGGTCTCCTCGAGCTGTGAAGGGGTGTGGAGACGACGCTGTGAGGGGGTGGAGGGAGAGGTGCGGCGACTCCCAGTCAGTCCAGTTACCCTCAGAACGCGGTCAGAGACGGGTGCACTGAACTCTACTCCTTACAAATGCCCAGAACGTGCCGTATACCTTGGGAATCCTTTAGAACAAGGTCACACATGAATGGCACGAACACACAATGCACTAAACACTTCACAGAAAATCACTGACACTGCTCAAAGTTGCTAAATTCTTCGAGGAGAGGTGACGTGCGGGAGTTGACCCAAGCGAGAGCCGGCTTTCCACAAACTTTGCACTATCACTCGTAATTATCCAGTAAGATCGGATCACTGCGCCATGTTAGGTTCTGAATAATAAGTTCTATATACAGGAGAGAACACAAACACCTGTATAGTTTTGTAGGTTCGGTTTACTGGATAAGAGTATGTACACAGAGGGAAGCAGCACTCTCCCTTGGCTAGACTCCTTGTCAACTGCTATAGGCGACGTATGGCAAGTGATACATTAGCCGCTTCCATACGTCGCCAGGCACATTAATTAAGCATGTGGGATATGGTAATAACATTGCCACACGCTGCTAGCTAGGCTGAATAAATAATACATAAATGGAGCACATACATAATATACATACATGATATATAATCCAGCATACATAATATACATACAAATAATAATTTGCCATTTTATTTATCACGGGAATTTGCAAAACGTGGTCTCACAATTCCCACCATTATGTTAATTTTGGCAATCATGTTTCTTTTCTGTTATTATAAGTCAGTGTCATCCAAGATGAAAATTGTTCATAACATTTTAACCCGTAAGACACTAAAGTATAGGATCCCTGTAGTAGATAAAACCCCTACAGTAGTAGAATCCCCAGCTTATTGTCTACTCCTTTGTTTATAACATGGTTTGGGTTGTGGAGGATGTACTGTACCCTATGAGCTTATTTAGGCCTCACAGAGCTTGGCTGGTAGGTGACTGAGCGATGTAATGGCCCCTGTCTCATCAACAGAAGTATTATATAAATGGGTTATTTCCATCTGATTTATATTCAGATTCATCCCCTGTAAGTTTCCACTAACTATGAGGAGGACATGAACTGATCACATGAATGGTAGCTTCCCCAAGAGGGAGAAGCGCATTTGACTATAGTCAGCAATTATGTAAGCGCGCTCCATGAGATGTCTTTAGTCAGTCTCACTCACAAACTAATATCGAACGGACGTTGATTCACTTCTAGTTACATAGACGCCGTCCCTTTCTCACCACTCTCATAAATAGTGGAAATTACGGTTGATCTACACTCAGGAATTATACAAATAATAATCTATAGTAAAAGAAGAGACTTCAATTGCGTTTTGTTACTAAAGCCCAATACAATATATGTGTACCAACCTGGTTAACTTGGAATTAACCAGCCGGTTCAACGCTGAATATCATAACTAGTAAAGCGACCCATTTGATCGATAAATATATACCCAAGACCAAACCCAGTGATTCTAGGAATACGATGGGATACCTACACATGAACCATGCGGCTGTCGACAAAATTAAGAAGAAAACCCAGAAATTTAAAACTTGGGTTGGGTCAAACTATGAGCAAGATAGGAGGATGTATGCAAGAGCCAGAAACCAAGCAAGGAAAGAGTGTAGAAGGGCTGAAAAGGAGTTCCAGAGGCTGTTTGCAAGCGAGGTCAAGTCAAACCCAAAGGCGTTTTACCGCTATGCAAAGTCAAAATTGAAAACGCGAGTAGGAGTATCAGACCTGAGGCTTGTGGATAAAGCTGAGGCATTGAACAGCTTCTTTTCCTCGGTGTTCACAAGAGAGGATGCAACTAACCTTCCTGCGCTTGAGGAAAGACGGTTCGACACAGCATTGACCCACATTTTATTCACAGAAGAGGGTATTAGAAATAAACTGTCCAGGCTAAAGGTCCATAAGAGTCCCGGTCCTGACATGGTGCATCCTAGAGTGCTAAGAGAGTTGTGCAACGAGCTTGCAGAGCCCCTGAAGATCCTGTTTTGTAAATGCCTGGGTGAACAAATGGTCCCCAGTGAATGGAAAGTGGCTTATGTGAGTCCTGTCTTCAAGAAGGGCGATCGACACTCCATGAACAACTGTAGATCGTTGAGCCTGACCAGCATGATATGTAAAATACTTGAGAGTATTATCAGAGATGCCGCAATGGAACATCTAATATGAAACAATCTTGTAAAGGATTGCTAACACGGTTTTATTCCGGGGCACTCCTGCTTAACACAATTGCTCAAGGTATTGGATATTTGGACCCATATTCTGGGAAGGGGTGGTAATATCGACAATATTTACCTAGATTTTGCCAAGGCTTTTGACAGTGTACCCCATGAAAGGTTGAAAATCAAACTGAAAGGGTACGGAATTCGGGGAAATGTCCTAGCATGGATAGAAGACTTTCTACATGACCGCAAGTGGTGTGTGGTGCTTAATGGCACGAAATCGTCATCCTTACCTGTCACAAGTGGGGTACCACAGGGCAGTGTATTGGGCTCGCTGTTGTTTGTTTGTTTCATAAATGACATGCCTGACGTTGTACACTCCTCCATACAAATGTTTGCCGATGACGCTAAGTTATTTCGGGAAATTAAGAACCAAGCTGACTGTGAAGAGCTGCAGAAGGACCTCTGTGGGCTCCAGGAATGGTCGAAGGAATGGCTGCTAAGATTCAATGTCACGAAGTGTAAGAGGGTGCACCTGGGGCGTACCAACGGTAAGGAGGCGTCTCATATGTCCCAACGGGATGAAGAAACTGCACTAGTTGAGACTGTGTGTGAGAAGGACCTAGGTGTGTATGTTGACAATGAGCTGAAGTTCTCGGGCCATTGCGAGAAGAACGTAAACCAGGCAAATAAATTATTGGGTCTTATAAGAAGGTCGTTCAGATATCTAGACGGTCCGTCCCTCGTAACGATTCAAGAGTGAAGTGCTTCCCCATCTGGAGTACTGTCACCTCGTCTGGTCCCCGAGATATGCTAGGGACTGTCAGTTGGTTGAAATTGTTCAACGGAGGGCCACCAGACTGGTGCCTGCACTTCGGCACCTCAGCTACCCTGAGAGATTGGAGCACCTGAACTTGCCTAGCTTATACTACGGACGGGCAAGGGGTGACCTAATTGAGGGGTATAAGCATTTCGGGGGGCACTACTCAGTCGAGTGTCCTTACTTGGAGCTGGCGGACGCTCGCCCCACAAGGGGTCACAGCTCAAGATTGAAGAAGCCGCAAGTCCAGAAAACTGTGAGGGCAAACTTTTTCGGAGTGAGGGTTGTAAACTCTTGGAACAATCTACCAGAGAGTGTTGTGACGGCACCGAGTGCGAGCTCTTTCAAGACAAAACATGACCATCACTGGAGCGAGTTCAGGTACATTCAGGAACCGGTGCATGCTCAGTTTTTGCCAACAGTGCGTGACAGAGACGTGACCGATCGCCCGGGCGGCTAGCGAGCCGATCTTTTGGTGAAGAGGATAAATGAAAAGGAAAAGTAATCAGAGACGTGACAGATCGCCCAAGCGGCTAACGAGCCGATCAGTGGCGAAGAGGTTAAAGGAAATCAGCTATATGTTGCTATAGACGAGGGGCGTGCCCTACAGGTCAGGTTAGCTTGAAATTACTATAAGTGTGTTTCCTGTCGTGCTCGTATTAGAAAAGAGACGATAAGAGAAATCACAAATGTTCCCTATATCGATGAATAGCTGATGAAGAATAGATGGAGGTGGCTGGGGCACGTTCTACGTGTGCGTCCGTATAGAGCAGGGGTGTCAAACTCATTTGCCAAGGCGGGCCAGTTTTAATATGAGCAGTGGTGGGCACGGTTCCCCTAATCCGCTAACCGCTAATTAGCGAAGCTAACTTTCTCGTTAGCAGATTAGCGTTTTCGCTAACTTTGGAAACCATTAGCGGAGCAATTAGCTTCCGCTAAATTTAGTTCCTCTAACTTTAAGTCAGCTAACAAAATATATACATGGTTGCTCCTGTCTGTTGTAAGCGTGTGACGCCGCGACGCTGTCTCCAACAGCCAGTCAGGCACGCTTGGCTGACTGGTGTTAGTACGTGTAAACGTGACAAGACATGACTTTTTTTTTTACAGTAAATAAAGACGGTCAGTGTATGTTGAAAGAATCATAAAATGTAATTGTAAACTAATGTTTAATTTCATTTCTCATTTATTTGTTAATTTAATTAGAATTTTTTTGTGTCAATATATTTAGTTATGCTAAGTACTGCATAAGTTCATAACCAGGATGTCATCCAAGGTGTGCGCAAAACAAAATTTTCTAAAAACATACTTTTCATTAAAGGTTAGAGTTTTCTGTTTATTTACATGACTAAGACCAACAATAAGTTATATAAAAATGCACTGGTATAATGTGTATACGGTTGGTATTGCATATTTACATGAATAATGAATAAGGCTGATAGGTTGTATGAGAATGCAAATTAATTATTTGTGAAATTGTGTACAGTGTTCATCTTGATAAGTTGATCATCATCTGATCTTGGCACGATCCTATTTGCTACCTATGCTATACAGTACTATAGTTTTTGGATTCGTTTAATACTTTCTCTCTTTTCGTACGGTAAATAAAGATTATAAAGTTTATGTTGAAACTTGAATGTAAACTAATGTTTAATTTCATTTGTTCATTTAATTATTGGTGTACACCTTGATCATCATGTAGTCTTGGCATGCTATACCTTTTTGGAAAGCTCTATGTCTAAGCTATAAGACAACATATGAACATTTCAGCTCTCTAGGTCTGTTTTTAAGGGTTTTAGAGCCCCCCCCCCCCCCCCCCCAAAAAAAAAGAAGCTAAATTCATATAATAAAAGTTAGCGTTAGCTTCCGCTATTTTTTAGCTGTTTAGCGGTTTAGCGTTAGCGAAGTTAACTTTTTGGTTAGCATATTAGCTGTTAGCAAAGCTAACTTTTCGTTTAGCTGTGCCCACCACTGCTTTTACTGTATATTTATTCATCTCTGGAAGGAAGGGGGTGCCAGTGGATAGGTCCGCCCCGGGTGCCAAATACTCTAGGAACGCCCCTGCCTGTACTCTTACCAGTGCAATTATGAAGAAGGCCGAGTGCAATGGTCATGAGGACCCGGAGCCTGATAGGAACATGGCAGCCCCAGTGGCAGTGCCAGTGAGTCAAAAAATAATCTTAAAATCCCCAGGTTAGTGACGGTGTCTTAGAAACAGTTACCAGTTAGGATATAATCGCATTATTTAGTGACGAAACTGATATCAGTGTAGTGGTGGATGAGTTAAGTACCTCCCCTGTGGAGAAAATGAAAGTTTTAGATCAGCAAAATAAGGACCCAGACTTAAGTAAGATTGCTGAGGATGATTAGCGCACTGTGCATCAGATTGTATTCCCGAAATCACATAGAAAACGGATACTAAGTATGGCTCAGGACTCGCCTATGACAGGACACCTGGGATTTAACAAAACATATCATAAGATAATAATTATTATTACTTTTTTTTGGGGGGGGGGGGGGGCAGGACTAAAGAAAAGATGTGGTGGCTTACTGTAATTCTTGTCACCGGTGTCAGGTAGTGGGAGAACCCTATAAAAAAATCCCAGTCGCTCTACTGTATCCCATTCCTGCAGTTTCTGAGCCATTCACCACGGGTACTGTAGACTATGTGGGCCCTCTGCCAAAAACAAAGGTCGGTAACATGATCTTCTAACCATCATGTGTTCCTCAACTAGATATCCTGAGGCTATTGCCTTAAAAAAAATCAGTGCCCCTGTGATAGAAAAACCTCTAACGTATTTTTTTTTACTTCGGGTGGATTGCCAAAATGTATTCAAAGTGACCAAAGCAGTAATTTCTTATCCGGAATTTTTGAACAAGTAATGAAGCATTTAGGAATTGAACATCAAATTTCAAGTGCAAATCATCTGAATCACATAGTGCATTAGAATGATTTCACTAAACTTTCAAAAAGGTGATCAGAATTTACTGCCATGATACAGCCCTGAAAAAGACTGGGATGAGGGTGTTTCTTTGTTACTGTTCGCAGTTAGAGAATTTCTTCAGGAGTCACTAGGTTTTAACCCGTTTAAGCTTGTTTTCGGTCATGAGGGTCGAGGTCCACTTAAAATGTTAAAAGTGGCTCATTAGTGATGAAAATACAAAATTGAAGTACATTATTGACAATAAAACTATTACACCAAAAGGACAGGGTAGTACAGTATACTACTCCCACCCTCACCAGGGTTAAAAAAAAGTTATAAATGTTAATACAATAATTATTTTTACATCAATGAAATAATTCATTTTGGCATGAACACTGTACTACATTAAAAGAACAGATAATGTAATCCTTTACAAAATTAAATGTCATATCTTTAGAGCAAAATTTTTATACATTGCAAGAATTATTTTAATCTTTCCATTATTAGTCACCCACCAAACTTGTTTCTTTAAAGAAGTGATCTCACTGTTCCTGTATGGTTGGATTTTTTCACATCCTAATACATAATGTTGTAGTGTATGTGCATCCCTAAGGTGACACAGTGACAAGGTTGACCCGCCCCACCACTTATCTGCCAGTGATATTTGTATCTGTAAGATTGTACCATCATACGATATGTTTTCCCATGTTGAGGTGGGGGGGGGGGGGGCTTGTCTTTGGCAGCGCCGGTTGCCAGTCACCAGCTGACGCTGTTAGAATAAAGTCTACAAAGAACGTGGTCAATGATTCAAACCTCTCACATGGCGCACAATGAGTAGGAGGATATGTCGGGGCCCGACACGCCATTACAGCCCTGACAAGAACGCTGACATGGCCCCTACACGTCCACGATTCTCGACGCCCTCAAGGGGACGCCAGGGCTTCTCTACACCGGCGGGGAACACCGCGCGCCCAGCAGCAAGCCATGAGTGCATTGATGGCTCAGATGGCGTCTCTAGCTGCTGGCGGTGGTCATGCTTCTATGCCGGTCATGAAGCCCTCAGCAGCTGTCGCACCAGAGAAGTGTGAGGCAGAAATGCCAGCAGCTGCGTTTAGGACATGGAGGCGGTCCATGGAGTCATGGGTGCTGTTGAACCGGTGGTCACAACTGGTGGCCACACTCCACATTCGCCTGAACTGCGTCCCTGCACTCCAAAGGGTGATTGACTCGAGATATCCCAGCGGTCAGTGGGAGCAGCTCTCGCCCAAGGAAGCCCTGGACGCCATCAGTGGAGTGGTTCTTCAATCTTCAAACCAAGCTGTGAAATGAAACGAGTTTTTCAACAGCAAACAAGGTGAAGAGGAGCCAATGAAAAGGTATTTTCAACGCTGCTTCGCAGAGGCAGTGGAGTGTGAATTTAAATGTCCCACTTGTGATAACGATCTCTCTGAGTACATGCTATTACGTAAAGTTATGGTGGGCCTGAGTGACCCAGTGTTGAAAAGGGAAATTTTCCAGGGATACTCTAGTTATAATAGTGTTGAAGTGCTTAGGAACAAATGCATGTTATTTGAGGCAGCAGTGAGAGATGCTGGTGCATCGTGTCGTATGTCTGAGCAGGCAGTGATGGGAACAGCCGCGGAGGCAGCGGCGGTTGGTGATGACGTCACCGGTGAGTCTGAGGTAGCTGCCGCCCTACCTGGACACCCCAGTCACGCGCACTGTGGTAACTGCGGCATGTCACATGCCTCTGGTAAAAGTAACTGCCCTGCAAGTGGGGCTACATGTCGCAATTGCTCTAAGGTTGATCACTTCAAAAGGTGTTGCAGGAGTAAGTCAGCCCTAAGTGCTCCTGTGGATGTGTCAGGTGCTGTTACAGTGGCAACAGCCCAGCTATCCCGCCACCCTAGGTTACAAGTGTTCGTGTCCCAGGCCGGGGGCAATTCCCCCACTACCTCTGTGCTGGCTGTAGCTGACAGGGGTGCTATGGTGTGTGTGGCAGGCGCATCCCTGCTCCGGGACATCGGTTTGTGTCCAGGGCAACTTCGGGCCCGTAATGGCCTAAGGGACGTGGCAAACAAACAGCTCAAGTGTCTGGGGTCCGCCCCCTGCCGCCTCAGTGTGGACGAGGGGTCCACCGTCCAGGAGGTCTACTTCGTGCAGACAGCCAAGGCCCTCTATCTGTCATTGGAGGCCTGCAAGTGCCTCAACTTGGTGCCTGTCGACTTCCCGCTCCATAGACGTGTTGTGGCTGCCGTGGGCGATGGAGGGGAGCTGCACACTGCCGACGATCTACCTCCGAACCCTTTACCTGAGAGCAGCCGTTTCCCGCCGAGGCCAGTTGAGATTCCCTTGCCTCCTTTGGAGGAGAATGTGGCCAGGCTGGAGGCATGGCTGCTCACGCACTTTTCATCTACTGCATTCAACACCAGCAGGTCCCCACTGTCAGTCATGACTGGTTCCCCTCACCGTATCCACCTGACGCCCGGCACGACCCCCTACGCCTGTCACACACCCGCTTCCGTTCCGAAACACTGGGAAGCGGAGGTGAAGGCCCAGTTGGAGGAGGACGTCAGGAGAGGCGTCATCCAGCCAGTGCCTGCTGGTGAGGCTACGGAGTGGTGCGCCAGGATGGTCGTGGTGGCCAAGAAAAACGGTCAGCCCAGGCGCACTGTAGACTTCCAACGCCTCAATGCAAGCTGTCTGAGGGAGACGCACCACACATCTGCACCATTCGACATGGTGTCTGGGGGTGCCAGTGCACTCGTTCAGAACCGTCGCCGACGCCTTTTGGGGATTTCATCAGGTGGAGTTGGAGGAGGAGAGTAAACGTCTGACCGCATTCATCACGCCGTGGGGCCGTTTTCGATACTGCAGGACGCCCATGGGACATTGCTCAGCGTCAGATGCTTACACCAAGAGGTTTGACGACGCTATTCAGGATGTGCCCCGCAAGTACAAGTGCGTGGATGACACTCTCCTCTATGACTCCAGTGTGAAGAGGGCGTTCTGGCACACCTACGATTTTCTGGAGACCTGCGCTCGCACAGGTATCACGCTGAAACCAGAAAAGTTCTTGTTCTGCAGGAGAGAAGCCGAGTTTGTGGGTTTCCTCCTAGGGTGGGACCTCTACCAGCCCACTGCCCAACGTCTGTAAGCCATCAAGGACTTCCCCATGCCGGATCAGCCATCAATCACTGACATCAGGTCCTGGCATGGCCTGGTTAACCAGTTGGCTCCCTTCCTTGCCACTGCACCTGTGATGGAGCCCTTCCGTGAGCTCCTCAAGAAGCCAGTGGGCAAGCCGGTGTATTGGGACGACCAGCTGTGGCTCAAGTTTCACCAGGCCCAGGACACCATCTGTCAGTTGGCCAGAGACGGCTTCATGTACTACGATAAATCCAGGCCTACGGCAGCTGTCACAGATTGGAGCAGGGAGGGCATCGGCTTCGTCGTCCTGCAACAATACTGTGACTGTGCCTCTCCAGAGACGCCCTTCTGCTGCAGGGGGGGGGGGGGGTGGCGGTTGGCTCTGTGTGGTAGCCGACATCTGAGCACGGCCGAGGCCGGCTATGCTGCAGTAGAGGGGGAGGCCCTGGCTGTGGTATGGTGCCTGCGCAAGGCCAAGCTGTTCCTCCTTGGCTGCCCGAACCTCATTCTGGTGACGGACCACCGCCCCTTAGTTGGCTTGCTAGGGGACAGAGCCCTCACGGATGTGGCGAATCCGCGCCTGTTCAGGCTCAAGGAGAAGACCCTGCAGTACCGGTTCACGGTCAAATACTTGCCAGGGAAGCAGAACTGTGCAGCTGACGCCCTATCCCGCTTCCCCTCCCTCAGGGCGGCGCCAGAAGCGGAGGACATGGACCAAGTGGAGGACCTGTGCGCAGCAGTGTGTGCAATCACAATCGCAGCACTGGATCAGGATGGGTGCATCACTATGGACGAAGACACCGTGTGCAAAGCGTCTGCGGACGACCCAGTGTACCAGATTCTAGTGTCGAGGGTGCTGGCGGGCGACTGGCGCCCCCACAAGTCGCAGGAAGTGGCCTGCCTGCGCCCGTACTTCTCGGTGAGGGACAGATTGGCTGTGGTCAGGGGTTTGGTCACCTACACCTTTGACCAGGGCTGCGTGCGCCTTGTCATCCCCGACTCCCTCCGCCACCGGGTCGCCGTTAACCTGCATGTGGGGCACCAGGGCCTCGACTCAATGCTCAGGCGGGCCCGGCAGTCTGTCTATTGGCCTGGCATGGAGGGTGACCTGCAGTATCATCGGTCCCGGTGTGCTGCTTGCGAGACCCACGCCCCTTTCCAGCCTCCGGAGTCGTTGGTTCTGACCCCAGCGCCAGACTATCCCTTTCAACAAGTGGTGGCCGATTTGTTCCACCTGCAGGGCCACACGTACCTAGCATATACTGACCGACTGACAGGTTGGCTGGATATCGCCCACTTCCCCAACGAGGCCACCTCTGGAAAAATCATCGCCCGTCTGCGGGCCTACTTCACGAGGTGGGGGGTACCTGAGCAGATCTCCACGGATGGAGGTACCAACCTTGCCAGCCTTGAGATGACAGATTTCCTCAAGTCATGGGGGGTCGAGGTACGCCTCTTGTCGGCCCACTTCCCCAGTCCACTGGCAGGGCAGAGGCTGGGGTCAAGGCTGCCAAGAGGCTCCTCAGGGATAACACTGGGCCCGGGGGTAGCCTGGACTGCGATAGGACATCCCAGGCCCTCCTCCAGTACCTGAACACGCCTCTGCGGGGGGTGAACAAGTCGCCTGCCCAACTTGCCACCGGCCACCAGCTCCGTGATGGCGTTCCCGTGGCCAGACAGCACTATACTGTAAGGTGGACCAGCACTGGCGGCGGGCACTTCGTATGAGGGAGGTGCGCTTGGCCGAAACACAGTGTGGGGTCCTTCTGTCGCGGAGGGAGGTGTCCCGCCAGCTGACTCCCCTAGTCGTGGGCACACAGGTGCGTGTGCAGGACGCAGCTACCAAGCTCTGGGACAGAGCAGGCATAGTGGTGGAAGCCCGCCCTCACAGGCAGTATGCCGTCAGGTTGAGTGGCAGTGGCAGGGTGTCCATACTCAACAGACGCCACCTGCGAAACGGCTCCACACCTGCGCCTACTACTCGGGTGGTGCACCAAGCTGTTCCTCCTGGCCCCCCTTCTGTTGTACCCTCCATACCCGCGCCCGCCTTCGCACCCCTGGCCCTTCCCCAGTCGAGCGCGGCCAGGCCCAGGAGAGGCCGTAGGCCTCCTGGCTGGTTGACGGACTACGTGGTGTAGTGTATGTGATGTAAAATCAGCTTAGAGTTTTTTTTCCTTTGTTTGACTGGTTTTTCTTTCATTATTGTTGTTTTTATGAATGCATTGTTTTCCTTTTATTAGTTCAAATGTGCATTGTCATTTCCTTTTAACTTGGGGGGGGGGGAGATGTAAGATTGTACCATCGTACGATATGTTTTCCCATGTTGAGGTGGAGGCTTGTCTTTGGCAGCGCCCGGTTGCCAGTCACCAGCTGACGCTGTTAGAATAAAGTCTACAAAGAACGTGGTCTATGATTCAAACCTCTCATAGTATCCCAATCTTGTCTCATTATAACAGTATCAACAGATTGTAAGTTAGTCCCATAAGTTACATTGATGTTTTGTAAAACATATAAATAGTGCTGAAATCTCTCGCTACATATGGCTGTCACTTCTCTTCTTGATTTTTCCCATTCCTCTCTTTTTCTTTTCATTCCCTCTTTATCGCTCTAATACTTACATTGCTAGCAATATCTATATGCATCTTTTCTGCATCTTTTTTGGCCAATTTGCCAACCATTTCATTTAAATGAATCCCCCACATGTGATGGAATCCATACAAACTGCACAGTACATTCTATTTCTTGCATTACTATGACCAATCGTTTACAGATATTAACAATATGAAAGTTACATGGATTTTTACTCTTCAAAGCTTCCAATGCACTTTTGCTATCAACAAAAATATATGTTTCTTTACATTTCTCTATAGCAACCTGGAGTCCTTCACATATTGCGTGAAGTTCAGGTGTTGTTACCAATTGTTTTACAGACTGTTTCATCTGCATAACACTCAGTGATAAAATATTCCCTTTTAAAACCACCACGTCCCGCTTGACCGTTACTTAATACTGATCCATCACATTACCTGTATATATGTGCAGTATTTCGCCTGGGAAAACTATTTATTTTCTCTATAAAGACATTTCGTAAATAACTGGGATGCCAGTCATCTTTTTTCCCCTCAAGCTGTAAAATATCTACTGTAATGCATCCTTCCTGCCATGGTCTAAGCCTTAAATAAGTTTGTATTGAAATGCAAGATTTATCTACTCCATACTCCATCATAATATTAAACAATAGCCTTGCATACTTGGACACACTGCCAAGATCTGTTCTTTCATTTAAGCACATTGTTATTTTTAATAATTTTTTTTACGGGGATTAGCCCACCCAGGCACAGGTCACTGGACCCACATCGGGGCCTGGGGGGCGAAAATGTAATTGTAATAGTAATAATAATAATAATAATAATAATAATAATAATAATAATAATAATAAAAAAATAATAATAATAATAATAATTCACAGTAAAGAAAATTTATAATAAAGAAATACAAAATTTAAAATACAATAATAAATTAATAATACAGTAAAGTGAGAAACAATATGTGTATGTTGTGTTGTCAATAGTAAGAGAAACAATTGAGACCCTGCAATTGTGTGTAAATGAGGCAGAATATCAGATCAGCAACCAGGGGACTTGGTCACAATTTTCGTGATGCCATATGGCAGCAGGGTCTTGGGTCTACCATTAGACAAAACATTTTGCTTCCAATATCTTCCTTGGCTGTAGTACCTCCCTGTTTGGTAGCTGCCTACTACCTATTATACGGGACAATCTATTATCTTCTCTCCGAATGGTCCTAAGAGTAGCGGCTTCAGTAAGTTCCTTTATTCTATGTTCTAAACTTGGGAAATCTAATTCCATTCTCAATATTTTAATTTTAGTGTTCCGTTGACAACTTAAAAATGGCCTTGTTTTATATCACTTCAAGCCTTTGAATAACTATTTTACTATACATTATAAGGATTGGAGCTGCATAGTCATTAACTGAACGTATAGTACTGATATAAACCATCCTTAAAATAGGAATACCTGCGCTATTTCCCTCCCATGCCAAAGCTCTTAAAAGTCTTAAACGCCCCTTACATACATTCTCGAGGTATTGCATCTCACGTACGTTACTGTTGGACTTACAGTATACCCAATGTTCATCCCAAGGTATTTGTAAACATCAGCTTTTTCTAGCCTTATTCCATTCAAAAAATAAATCCCCTTGTTCGTAATTTCTTACTTGATATTTAGTTTTTTTATTGTTAATTACAAGGCCCATTCTACAACAAAGTGTACTTAATGCATCTAAAGCCTCTTGCATGTTTCTCATACCTTTACACAGTAAAAGTATATCGCCCGCATATATTATAATCTGTGTGTCTCCAGGAAATTTGTAGCGAGCCATTATGTTCATCAATATGTTAAAAAGAGTGGGGCTAAGTACACCTCCCTGTGGTGGCCCCCAACTCCATCTCTCTTTCTTCTGAGTACCAACCCTGAAACCATACTCCAGCCATTCTGTTACTCAAGTAATCAACAATCCATTTCAGCAACTTCCCAGAAACCCCTGAACTAATTAGTTCCTTCAGTATGACTTCTTCATTTGCCCTATCAAATGTCCCTTTTAAGTCTACAAAAGTCCTTGGAGTTATTTAAACACTTTACAACACAGTCTGCAGTACTTCTCCCTTTCATAAATCCATGTAAATTGGGCGCCGAGAGATTTTCCACTTTATACAACAACCTGTTTAATACTATTTCTTCTACCATTTTATTAAAACAAGAGGTCAAAGATATTGGACGAAAATAGCCATTGTTCTTTGAATAATCCCCAGTTTCTGACATTTCCCTTTCCTTCTTCTCATAAACATGGAAGCAATCTCTTTTTTCTCGTACAAAACATTCCAAGGACTTCAGCATTGCTACTGCTGTGTTCAAATCGAGTTTAGGATCTTGCAATGCATGGCTTGTTGCATCAACTCTGCCAAGAATGTCATGCCAAAATACAGCATAAATAGCAGTCTCTAACTTGCACATCTTATCATGGAGACCATTGGCTTCATAACATGTTTTGCTCGTCTCATTTTCATCTCTAGCTATTTTAGCAAGTGCTTCGCGGATTGGGAGATAACCTTGGACAACTGCTGTTACTGCAACTGCTCGACAGGACCATCTTGTTGTGGAAATCCTCTTTGGCACAGATACCGGGCCAGACGCTACAGTTTTCAATAAATCACTAAGAATTAGTTGTGTTCTGACCTCACTAGGCCAAAGGTCACGGCAGGGTTAGCTCCCGAGGGATACTTATCAGAAATGGCCAGTGCTATGTGCGGTCTGGGGTGTGCGAGTTTGTTGGAGAGGGACAAGGAAGAATTAGAGAGGGCCACGTTGGAGAACCTGAGATTAAAGGAAGAGTTGGCGAGGAAGAAATTAAAGGGCGAGATGGCGAGAATGGAGGAAGAGGCGAGACAAGGAAAGCCCGTGTCTGACGATAACTCAGACGAGTGGAAGGTTGTGAGGAGAGGGAAAACCAAACTGGTGATGAAAAAACACACCAAGGATACGTCAACAACGACATCAACAGCTAAGTGTACCAACTCGTTCAGTCCCTTGATAGACGAATTGGACGTTAGTTCAGTGATAGAAGAACTGGACATTAGTACAGTCAGGGACAGGGCTGATAAGGAAGGTATAAAAACTTTAATTGTTGGTGACTCACAGATAAGGTACTTGGACAGGGCTTTTTGTGGTAAAAACAAAAATAGGATGAGGGTGTGTTTGCCAGGAGCTGGGGTGAGGGTATATAATTGACAGGATTGACAATATCTTGTCTGGTAATGGGAACAAACCCATTATCTGCCTCAGTGCAGGAGGCAATGATATTGGCCGGTGTAGGAGCGAGGAGCTTCTTGATAAGTACAAGGCAGCTATAGATCGTATTAGGACTAGGGGAAGGATCCCTTTCATATGCGGCGTCCTGCCTAGAAGGAGAGTTGGCAGTGAATGGATGTCAAGGGCGGTTGGTGTCAACGACCGTCTTGACAGATATTGCAAGTCAATATCAGTCCCATTCATTGACAACTGGGACAACTTCTACGGCAGAAGGGACCTATATACTAGGGATGGGGTGCACCTGTCTAGGGACGGGGTGGCAACCCTGGCTGGGTCTCTCGAGAGGGCAGTTCAAAGGATATTGAAGCCTTTAAACTGCTTGGGGAATATATGGGCACGGGGGTGGAGGAGACTGCAGTGGGAGCGGGTAAATAAAGTGAAAGATTACAGGGAAATAGTGTTAGGATTGATGACAAAACTAAATTAGACAGAGAGTTAAACCTAAACTCGGTAAAGAGAAGACTCAGAACACGACTAACTTAAATGTCTTCTACGCGAACAGTAGAAGTATGAGAAACAAAATGGATGATATTAGGGCCTTGGTATGTGCCGAAAAAATCGATAAAATAGCATTCACTGAAACATGGATCAACCTAGACTCACGTGAGTTACCGGTCGAATACCAAATTGCAGGTCACAAATTGTTCCATACCGATAGGCAAACCAGGAAAGGAGGAGGAGTAGCAATCTATGTCAGGGATAATCTGAAGTGTGAAATAAATAAGGAAATAAAAATTAAGCAGAATACGGAAACAATTTGGATAGAATTAATCGACGGTAGGGAAAAATTAATCACAGGAGTAATATATAGACCTCCCAACCTTGATAGAGTTAATGAGCGACTTATCTGAGATGAAATGGGCAGGGCTTCCATACACAACAAAGTCTGTATAGTAGGCGATTTTAACCTTGGCCAAATAGATTGGACTGACCTTACGGGTAACTCAGTATCAGAGGATTTCCTCAAAACGATCCAGGACTGTTTCCTAATTCAACATATAACCGAACCCACCCGGGGTAATAATGTACTCGATTTAGTTCTGTCGAACAGAGAAAACCTCATTAGCAATGTCGAGGTAGGGAACGAACTTGAAAACAGCGATCACAAAGAAATTAGATTCCTGTTAGATTTTCAGGTCAGACGTAAGGAAAATTCCATTAAAGTCCCAGATTTCAGAAGGGCAAACTTTGATAGTTTAAAGAGGCAGCTGAGAGAGGGGGTGTCGCGCTTGGGCGTGAACCTGACAGATGACACCGACCTGATAACGAGATCTGAGATTGTCGAGTTCCACGACAATTTAAATAATAAGTTACTTTATGCACAAAGGCAGAACTTACCATACAAAAAACTCAGATCAGACAACAATGACCCTAAATGGATAAATAATTATTTAAAGAACATTATTGGCCAAAGATAGGCTATAGGTAGAAGGATAATCCATGGCGAAATTTACCTCCGGGAGTATTATAAGGTATTGGCCGGTAGGTTAAAACCGAGATAAAAAAAACAAAGAGGAATAATGAACTGAAGATAGCAAGGGAGGCGAAGACAAACCCCAAAGGATTCTACCAAATGTATCAAACTAAAACACGAGATAAAATTGGACCAATACGTTCAGATACCGACGAGCTAACTGATAACGACGGAGAAATGAGCAATAATCTGAATAAATATTTTTCAACAGTTTTCACCACCAAAAATTTAAACATGATCCCCGAGGCACCGACTCTATTCAGAGATAGTGAAGAAAACAAATTAAGCGAGATAGTAGTCACTAGTAACGATGTTAATAAGCAAATAGACAACTGAAGCCTAATAAGTCACCTGGTCCCGATGAGATATTTGCCAGAGTATTAAAGGAATGTAAGGAATAGTTTAGTATGCCCTTAGCAAAGTTGTTTAACATGTCATTAAAATCAGGTGTAGTACCAGAATCCTGGAGGATAGTGAATGTAATACCGATTTTCAAGAAGGGGGATAGATCATTATCCTCTAACTACCGCCCAATCAGTCTAACATCAATAGTAGGCAAATTACTAGAATCAATCATTTCAAACTCTATTCGAAATCACCTGGAGAAGCACAAGTTGATCAATGATTCCCAACATGGCTTCACAAGCGGGCGTTCATGTCTAACGAATCTATTAACATTCTTTTCATCAGTTTTCGAATTGGTGGACGAGGGGCACAATTATGATGTGGCATATCTCGACTTTAGCAAAGCCTTCGACAGAGTCCCCCACGAAAGACTAATTAGAAAGGTAGAAGCGCATGGCATCAAAGGTAATATCCTTACATGGATTAGGGCATGGTTATGGGACAGGAAACAGCGAGTGAGCATAAACGGCACTAAATCGCATTGGAGCAACGTCACTAGTGGAGTTCTCCAAGGCTCAGTACTTGGACCATTATCATTTATTATATACATAAACGACATAGATATCGGCATTGACAGCAACATAAGTAAATTTGCTGATGACACTAAAATAGGACGTGTAATTAAATCTGACGAGGACTCTGCAAAACTACAGGAAGATCTAAACAAATTATTCGAATAGTCGGAAAAATGGCAGATGAAATTCAATGTGGACAAATGTAAAGTACTCAGTATAGGAGATGTAAACAAGAAAACCAGTTATCAGATGAACAACGATGCCATTGAGCCCAATATGAATCGTCTTATTTTACGATAACTTACGTGTACAACCGTGGTAATTAGGGTTGCTCATTTTTTCACACTTTTTTAAAATTGTAGGTGGGGGTGTTTTTTCCCATTATTTTGTTACTCCTGAATTCATTGGTGCCAGAATTAATGAAATCCAACATGTTCTAGGGGTCGCGAATCCAAATATAAAAAATGAATTTTTGCGAAAAAACGTCAAAACTCAAGCTTTTTCTCTTATAGATCAGCAATCGCGCTGCTTTTCAGTACTTAACCCTAATGGCCGGCTAGAGCAGCTATTCAGCTTTCCATTGACACCTAATTCGATTGCATGCACCTCTTATTTGACCTTCTAAGTCAGGTCAAAGGCTGTAGCCTACCTGCGTTAACGGAGTTATAAATTCACTAGGTTCACATTGGCAGCTTTAAAACCCTGCGCTTCTTTGCAGTGTTTTGACATGTGTTGTGTTGTTGTTGGTACTGTGGTGTTATTTTATAATTTACTCAAATCTGCTATATAGTGTGGCAGTAAATTTATGGTTATCTATTTATGTTGTATTTTCTACAGGTGATTAACTTGCTTTTATGTGACCCTATTTTGTTTGCCTATTTTGTTTTATTACAAAACGTTTTTTTCTTACAGAGTTCATCTGTTTATATACATACAATCATGGAAGAGAGTGAGTCGCAGTCGGGGGAGAATGCTAAGGGGACTGTCAGGCCAACATCATCCACTACCCGTTCTGCCACTGAAATCTATCTAGTAGGCCAGCCAGCATCGTCAATTAGAGGCAGTAAACTCCCGACGATGCGTCAAGTCCTGAAGTTCTTCTTTCACACAGTGAATGAATCTGGTGACAGACAGGAGACGTTTAAAGAAACAGTGAGAAACGTACTCACGTTCTGGAATTTAGCTCGCATCAAGACTATCTCAGAGAGGGGGTGCCGGGAGAAGCTGACAAGGTTATGGGAGCACTGGAGAAGTCTACAAAAAAGTCGGGACAGGGCTGCAAAGGACAAGGTTGAAAACTTCAAGTCTCAACTTGACCTGTTGTGGGACATCGGAGCACCGGACGCCGTAGAGGACATCGAGAAGAACCGGCTGCTTACACCGGCCGACAAACAACAAGACATCGCCTTCTATCAAGACCAACGCGGAGAAAGAAAAGCGTTCATGAGTGGTAACGATAAGATTTTTGCCGCTAAGAAGAGAAAGCAGGAGGAACGAGTCGAGAAGCAAAGGTCGAAACAGGGAAGGTTCGCAGCCTGTGAACCAAGCAGCAGTGATTCGAGACCTCAAACCTCTGTGGTGGCTGACACCCCAACGGAAGTAGAAATGGAGAAAAAGGACACAGCGATACAACCTGGCAGGTACACATCAAAGGACCCTTATGTGACGGTTCAGCTTCCACGTCGCATTCTCCAAGAGCCAGCATTAAAGGAACTCGCTGACCGTCTTCGGATATCCAATAACGAAGTAAGTGTATCCATAAATGTGTTTGGAATGTTTGAAATTTCTGTTAATTATTTGATAAGCACTTAAACAGTCGACATTTTCTACTGACACCCTTGCCTGCTTTTGCTCGCAGATAGTTTCGGTGGTCGCAGTAGTGCTGCGCTCTGCTAACCCGCCAGGCGATCTGTCTGAGTTCCGGATCTCGAGAGAGACTGCGAGACGGGCGCGAGCTTCACACCGTCGTCAGGTAGCTGCCGCACAAAGGGAAGCCTTCACGCCTCCACCACATGCAGTGGTGCACTGGTATGGTAAGCTGGTTAAGGTGAGAACACGTTTAGGTACTACATTAATATTTTACCAAAGCCTAGACTATTGTAATATATTGTTAGAAATGTATCAAATCATTAACAAAAAGCTTGGAGAAAAAGGCAGCCTTGATAATACTTCATTATCTGTCTGAATTTTTATATTTCTCTTATTTCAGAACGTCGTGGGAGAAGAAGAACACCGACAGGCCATCTTCATCTCAGGGCGCGGCCATGAGGAAGGGAAGCTGCTTGCTGTCTTGCCAGTGAAGGACGGCACTGGCCTGACCCAGGCACGCGCAACAGCTCGTGCTATCGAGGACTGGAGCTGCGCTTCAAACGTCAAGACACTGTGCTTTGATACAACGTCGTCCAACACAGGACGAGTCCAAGGTGCGGTTGTCCATCTGGAGGCGCTGCTGGAAAAACAGCTGTTGAGGCTTGGGTGCAGACACCACGTCATGGAACTGGTGGTGAGAGCCGCTGCCAGCAACATCTTCGGCAAAACATCGGCCCCTACGGACCCTCTCTTCCAGACTCTTAAGAAAAGGTGGAGTCAACTAGATCACTCTCAGTATCTCAGGCTGGACATTGCAAATCTACCAGAGTCTGACTGGCTCAGTCACCGCCGACGCAGGACCGTTAGCTACCTGCTGACTGTCACAGAATGGGCCAGAGAGGATTACCGAGAAGCGGCAGAACTAACGCTCCTCGTCCTCGGTGTGAATCCTCCGCGCGGCACGCACTTTCTGCGTCCTGGCGCATGTCACCACGCTCGTTGGATGGCGAAGATCATATACTACCTCAAGATCTACATGTTTAGCCACCAGCTAGAGCTCAGCAGTGACCTGTGCGTCAAGCTGCAGAGGATGGCGATCTTTGTGTCTCTGCTGTACACACCGGCGTGGCTGAAATCACCAGTAGCCGAGGATGCGCCTGTGAATGACCTGCAACTGCATCACGAACTCCTCCGCTACAGGGCCGTGGACTGTGAGGTGGCTGATGCGGCGCTGGCGGTCGCGAGCCGCCACCTGTGGTATCTAAGGCCACAGACCGTCGTTCTGTCGCTGTGCAGCGAGAAGTTGAGTGGGGCAGAGAAAAAGGAGATGGCGACCAAATTGAGCTGCCTAGAAGAAACGAACGACTACGCCAACGACAACTTGGTCATCCAACAGACTACACGGCTTTCCGACCTGATAGATGAACGTTCATGGATGATCTTCAAGGAGCATCATGTGTGCGGCACAGCATGGCTGATGTCACCGGTGGAAGACTGGGAGAAAAACGAAGAGTTCATGAAGCTGAAAGATTTCTCCAGAAGCCTGAAGGTAACCAATGACGTGGCCGAAAGGGGAATAAAGCTGATGCAGGACTTCATTGGTTCAGTCACGAAGGATGAGCAGCAGCTGCAAGATGTCATGCAACTTGTGGAAAAGCACAGGAAGCAGATGAGTGGCTTCAGCAAGTCTGCTCTGATGCATCTCCTCCTAGAGTTATTGACCTATTTCAATGATGTTTGTTTTTTTAAGAGGGAAATATATCATGGAAAAGACTGTGACGGCAAAATATTGATATGTGTTTTCGAATAACTGGAAAAGTCAAAACTATGAATATTTTGGAATCTGGTTCCCTTAACGCAGGTAAAGCCTTTGACCTGAACTAGAAGGTCAACTAAGAGATGCATGCAATCGAATTAGGTGTCAATGGAAAGCTGAATAGCTGCTCTAGCCAGCCATTAGGGTTAAGTAGTGAAAAGCAGCGCGATTGCTGATCTATAAGAGAAAAAGCTTGAGTTTTGATGTTTTTTCGCAAAAATTCATTTTTTATATTTGGATTCGCGACCCCTAGAACATGTTGGATTTCATTAATTCTGGCACCAATGAATTTAGGAGTAACGAAATAATGGGAAAAAACACCCCCACCCACAATTGTCTAAAATTTGGAAAAATGAGCACTGGTCATTACATATGATATTTACAACTGATAGTGGGACATGTATTTCCAGGTATGACCGAATCAACATTGTCGTGTAATACTGGACGAATCTCATTCAAAACCCAACCTCACCCCAGTCAGGCCGTGAGCCGTTATATTTGCCCAATATAGCCTATCTCGAATCTAAACATCAAAATACTTATGGAAGTTAAAGTAAATTTTTTCCCATTAATTAATATAAAAGGTGATATATCCCAGTGAATCATCAAAACAATAACAGCACTATGTTGTCATGTTTACCTAGCAACAGGCATTATCAAAACAAAGTCCAGACTTCTAAATTGACTTGAATCTCCACCAGTGCGTCGTCAGCAGGGCAGGTGGTGACATCATTGCAAATGGCGGCTCTGTTTCTAGAGAAATATTATAACAGGACTTTAAACTTGTATTTCAAATTATATATACCGTATCGCTCTGCGAATGTGGCAGAGTGTATTAATTTTCTTGTGTTTACCCAGAACCGTCAACTCGTCCATTGGGATCCACCACAGGATCTACTGTATGCTGTCAAGGAAAGGTTCGGTGAACAACATCGGGTTGGGAGACTACAGTTCCCCGAGCAGTATGTGGGAGAGGACCTGGACTTCTGGGCAAGAGTTATTTTCTCGGATGAAAAAAAAAATAAATAAAAAAACAAATAAAATGAAATAAAAAATCAACTCTACCTATCAACCATGGCCTGCATGACAATTAATTTTATCTCCTGTTTCAATTTATATCAGGGCCGATACCCTATCAACACCGTCAGTTGAGTGACGCAGTGGTTCACCGAACACAGAGACCACATCCAGCTGCAGGACTGGCTGAGCAAAGCCTGTGATCTGAACCCCATCGAGACTGTATGGGCTAACATGATTAATTCGTGGGAACCACAGCAGGAGAGGGCCAAGCAGCAACTTTTGTACAATACTTTGGCAGAATCGGAGGCATTAAGGAGACCGTATATTATGTGGTTTACAATTTGGTGTCTTCTGTGCCTCGTCGTTGGCGCCAAGTCATTTGATAGGGAGGGGCGCGGGACTGAATCATAAAATACTGCACGGTTCTCGAACCAATTGGAACGTAGAACACATTCTAAAATAAAGCAAACGATTATACTATGCGTGTGTGTGTCCGTCAGACATGGGGGTGTCCACATCGTGTTTTCTGTTCTCTTTGAAATTTGTTTAGAACCCTGTAATATGCAAAGTTATAATCTCAAGTGTGGCACTTGATTATACTAAAAGCTTGCCAGTGAAATGTGACACCGATGAGAGGAAAACTCGACATGCCACTTCACTCCTGCCGCCCTTCTATCAGGAACCCTCTCTGCTATTACTTGAAATTAAGTGCATCTTTATGCAGTATATTTTTTTTATATCCGTCCTCCTGACACCCACATAAGCGAACTCATATCATCGATATATGGTGTAGTTCAAAGAGGATGTGCACATGTACACGCCATAGAATGGGATGTTCACATGATCGATGTGGCTAGCAGATGGTGCTGTGCAGCTTGTGTGTGTGTGGGACGGCATTATGTCTGTACTCGCAAATACACTGGGTCTCGTAATTCAGTTTAGGTTGAAATAATTATTAAAGGTGTTCATTGGTTGTTCCTGACAGTGCTGGCAACAGCAATCTAGGCAAAAAACGCGCCCTTTAAACCACAGAACAACGTTAGACTATGGGACCGGTAGTTCTATCATGTGTGTTTGTTGGTGTGTGTCTCAGAAGTCTGGCCAGTTATACCCCAGGCTGACTGATGGCTAGCTCCATCTTATGACCATAGTCTTCCCTACACAAACTGAGTAGTTTATCATAACAATATTATATATATATATATATATATATATATATATATATATATATATATATATATATATATATATATATATATATATATATATGTGTGTGTGTGTGTGTGAAACTTATGGATAATTTTTCCTTTAAAATACTGTACTCTTGATAATCTATATATTATAACATATCCTGCTTTTAATAAAGGCTATATTCTGACATAAGCATTATCAAAATATTCTTAAATGTAGGAATTTGCCTGGTTTAAGTAGAATGAACGGATTTTTTGGCTCTTTTAAAACAATGATCAACAAACAATGAAGGGTACCCAAGTTTTTGGGCAATTAAACAGCACAAGTACACTATCAGAACAGCATCTGAAAACAGTGCACTGTTCAACCATGTTAGGAACAATAATCATCCCATGAATTGGAAAAACAACTAAGAAGTGTACAAATCATCATGCGTCAGAGAAGGACTTCTGGATGAAGCTAGTTTGATTAGGGAATTGAATTCTATAAACCTTAGTGATGGTCAGGGTTGCCATACGTCCGTATTTTCCCGGACATGTCCTCCATTTAGGTCTCGAACTCTTCATCCGGAAGTAATGTTTAAAATTCTTCAAAAGTCCGGAATTTCAGCTTCCATCATTTTCTCCACGGAAAAAAGCATGAAACTGTGGTGACGAGAGAGACTGAAAGAGAGGGGTATAAGAGCGTGGGCTCTTATCTACATTACTTTAACTTTAATACTTCTGACCTGTAGTAGCGTGACTCGAGGGTTAGGCCCATGGGTACATGTAATTTTGGTATCAAGCAATAGGAAGGAATAACGGTGAACAACTGCAGGTGAATAATGGACCCAACATACAAATAAAATGGTTTATTAAACGCACAAAATGGTTATTAAATGACGATAGGTTTCAAGAACAAATTGGAACTCACTTTGTACTGTGGGCCTTAGGCCCAATCTCCACCCACACCATGACTGGGTGTACATACACAATAACACACATAAACTCTCTCACAGCACCCTAGCACCATTAAAACCCGTGGCAATGATCCCAGTTACCACACTGGACTGCGCAAGCAGCACCAGACATAACACTCAACAGCACCAGAAGTAATGCTCAAGCGGCAGCCATGGTAGTTTCCTCACCACGTGGCACCTTCCAACAAACTCCCATAATTCCCGTGGAAAAACACAACCACCAATTAGCCCTAATGAGTTAGGGACTCCTCTAAACAATGGTGGGGCTGGCAGTTGTTTGTGGGGCCTGATGTTGCTATGTCACCACGTGGGCAGTGAGCGCATTAAGGGAAGGCTGGCCAGCTATGGGGTCCATAGGTGGTAGTGGGTGTTTGACTCTCGGGATTCACGGAGTTACCCGAGTCTAATGGTCTTCAGACTTCTCCCAAATGAGTGAAGGCGTCCCCCAAGCTACAGACGCGGCTGAGACTCCGACAGAAACCTGTGGGGTGATAATCGTGAGGCTTACTAATGGCTTCCAAAGCGCCCGGCTCACTCTACCCACGCCAAGTTCGAGTGCCACAGTATTTGACTATTCCACTGGATTACGTTACTGTACACTCTGCCGTTTGAAACTGAGACTACGAACTCAGATTCATTCTCCAATATTCTCTTTACAAACAATGCTCTGACGGAGCTATCAAAGGCAAGAATTAAATTGATTACAAAAGGTTCTGGATGGCAATCCCGGTGGGCGGAGCCTAAGCAAGTCGCGTCTGACTACATACACAAAGAAGCAGGTTTAACGGTTCCTTTCAGGTAAATTAACTAATTCCTTAGTTAACATCCTCACAACAATTTCACTATGAGTATCAGGGTCTCTGATTTCATAGGTGAAAAGGGGTTTACAGGTCTCGGGAGGTGAAAAAGAGTTTACGAATCCCTAGTTGAGGTTTATAAGCATCTCAGGGGGCACTACTCAGTTGAGTGTCCTTACTTGGAGCTGGCGGACGCTCGCCCCACAAGGGGTCACAGCTCAAGATTGAAGAAGCCGCAAGTCCAGAAAACCGTGAGGGCAAACTTTTTCGGAGTGAGGGTTGTAAACTCTTGGAACAATCTACCAGAGAGTGTTGTGACGGCACCGAGTGTGAGCTCTTTCAAGAGAAGACTTGACCAACACTGGAGCGGGTTCAGGTACATTCAGGAGCCGGTGCATGCCCAATATTTGCCAACAGTGCGTGACAGAGACGTGACCGATCGCCCGGGCGGCTAGCGAGCCGACCTTTTGGTGAAGAATACAAAGGAAAAGAGACGTGACCGATCGCCCAAGCGGCTAACAAGCCGATCAGTGGCGAAGCGGATAAAAGTAACAAATATACGACATCTGGATGACGTCGTCAAGGATACAGAGAAAATGGAGGACGTTTCCACTGGGAGACTCAAAAAGGTTTTGTGGGCGTGGAGCGTAATATGAATCATTAGGTTTTAACAGGCTAGCTATCATTACGATCATGACAGGGGAGGTGGAAACCGCCGAGATCTCGTTCAGTTTTCGTCAGCTGATAAGTCACGTGTACGCCTGTACGGTGTTGTCAACTTAGCTGTCAAATATTTGATTGATAAGGGGGTAGAAGTTGATGATGTGAAGTGTTTTGACCAAGTTAATAAGCTGAAGCAGTTTGTGGAAAATTATAAGAGTGATGAAGAATTAAGTAATCTGCCAACACGTAAAAAGTGGACCAGATACTTTGAAAAATGAAAGAACATTGAATGCCACTCAGAATTACTAAGAATTGCACAATTCTTCTTTGCTATATCATCTCACAATGCAAATGTAGAAAGAGTTTTTTCACTGATGCAAAGACAATGGACAAAGGAAAGGAACAAATTGGGTGTTGCAACAATGAAAGGCATTCTGACTGTACAGTACAACTTCTGAGAAACATCTTGCAGTGACTTCTATACCTTTCTAAAGAGCAATCAGCCAATACTGAAAAAGATCAGAGATCTACAGAAAAGTATGCATGGGCACATCAAGTCTCACACAGAGTGGAGGAAGAAGACTGCAGCTAAGGGGATGGAAGATATTCAGCCTTAAGCAAAGATAATTTTTGATTTTAATTTTTAAGGTTTCTATACCATGTACAGTATGTTGTATATGAGCCTACATTAAAAATACAATGCAATACAGAACACCGATATTGGTGTATATATATATATATATATATATATATATATATATATATATATATATATATATATATATATATATATATATATTTATATATATATATATTTATATATATAATAGAAATAATAATAATAATAATAATAATAATAAAAATAAACGGTTTATTAATAGAGTTGCAGCAGGTGGCTGAAAATATACAGACTTACATTTAATTTAGACATAATGATATAATATGCATTGAATATATTTACAGGGCTGTACAGTACATAAATCAGGAGTTGTTTATTATTTTAACAATAGATGGGATGGTGCTGTTCTTATATCTATCGGTGCGGGCTCTTATGGGCTGAATTTTGTTGTAGTGGCGGACTGCACGAGTTGGGTGGGGGGCTGCAGGTGGCAGGAGGTGGTGATGACGAGGGTGGTGCAGTAGTCCGCTGCCAAACCTTTCCAGTGCTTGGTGGTGTAGGTCACTGAGGGATGGCATTTCCAGGGTGGAGAGAGCGTTGGTGTAGCCGGAGTATTCTGCAACGTGCATGATTCTGCAGGCCCTTTTCTGTACCTTTTCTAGCTGACGTTGTTGGGTGGAGTTGAGAGAAGACGACGACGAGGCTGGTGATGCATACGTTAGTTTGGGGAGAATAAAGGCATCGTAGATGGTCCTCAGCTCTGGCGTGGGTGTCCCATGTGACCTAAGTCGTCGTAGCCTGTAGAGACGGTACAAGGCTGCCTTGACTGTGTTATTTACATGGGCCTTCCAGTCAAATTTGTTGTCTATAGTTACACCCAGGAGTTTGGCAGACTGCACCAGCTGGAGAGGGTGGGCAACCACTGTGACTGCTGGGGCTTGCACTGGAGTGGTGGCGGTATTGATGTGCATCACTACGGTTTTGGTGTGGTTGATGGTGACCTTGTTCTCCGTAGTCCATGCCTGTAGCCTGTCCAGGGTGCCTTGTAGCGATGAATAGTCTGGTACGGTGTTGTCCACTGAAACCCCCACAGTGCAGTCATCCACGTACTTCCACCTGTGAGGAGTGTCAGATAGAGCGTCGTTGATCAGGATGAGGAAGCACAGTGGTCCCATCTTGGTCCCCTGGGGAACACCGCAGGTGAGGTGTTGGAATGTGGAGACCAAGCCCTGATACCTCACTGCCTGGCGACGTCCACTCAAGAAATCAGTGAGCCATGAGACCAGGTTGGTGGGCAGCCCTAGTGCAGTAGCCTTGTTGATAACAGTGCAGTGATCAACAAGCCAGTAATGTCTTACGTTTCTGCAAGTTTTTGTGCAGAAAATCCAGAAAGCTCACCAAGCAGTGTGATGTAGAGGAGGTCCTCATATTGCCAAATTACTGTGGATCAATTGACTGATAGATACTGGCAAATGCCCACTCAAAAACAAAGTCCTCACAAAGTAGACTGAGTATGGGGGTAATGGCAACTGGCTTGAGGCCATTAGGGGACTGTGGGGTGGTGACCTTGGGGATGGGGGTGACAAATGCTGTTTTCCATTCATTAGGGCATTTGCTTTGTCTGAGGGATGCATTGATAATAGAACAGAGGGGGTGGCAAGTTCGACTGCAAACTCCTTGTATATTTTGATTGGGAGGTCAGTTGGGGTTGTGGAGCGTTTGGATTTAAATTTCAGGAGTTTGTTGGCGATTTCATATGGTTGAACACTGGGAGGGGGGGGTGTATGTATATTATGTATGCTGGATTATATATCATGTATGTATATTATGTATGTGCTCCATTTATGTATTATTTATTCAGCCTAGCTAGCAGCGTGTGGCAATGTTATTACCATATCCCACACGCTTAATTAATGTGCCTGGCGACGTATGGAAGCTGCTAATGTATCACTTGCCATACGTCGCCTATAGCAGTTGACCGGGAGCCTAGTCAAGAGAGAGTGCTGCTCTCCTTTGTGTACATACTCTTATCCAGTAAACCGAACCTACAAAACTATACAGGTGTTTGTGTTCTCTCCTGTATATAGAACTTATTATTCAGAACCTAACATGGCGCAGTGCGTAGTCTTACTGGATAATTACGAGTGATAGTGCAAAGTTTGTAGAAAGCCGGCTAGGGTCCCCTCCCGTCTTGGGTCAAGCCTTGGGTCAACTCCCGCGCCATCTCTCCTCGAAGAATTTCAGCAACTTTGAGCAGTGTCAGTGACAGTGATTTTCTGTGAAGTGTTTAGTGCATTGTGTGTTCGTGCCATTCATGTGTGACCTTGTTCTAAAGGATTCCCAAGGTATACGGCACGTTCTGGGCATTTGTAAGGAGTAGAGTTGAGTGCACCCGTCTCTGACCGCGTCCTGAGGGTAACTAGACTGACTGGGAGTCGCCGCGCCTCTCCCTCCACCCCCCTCACAGCGCCGCCTCCACCCCCCCCTCACAGCTGGGGCGAGACGCTTTGCCGGCCCAGGACACACACTCACTCGCACACGTACATATACTGTACTAACACTCGCTGACCGCGCGGCTTCCTTATATATATTTTATATATATAACCTACTTATCTGTGTATTTAATTAATTTTTTGTCTGAAATCTTGTTGATACGACGGGCTGACCGGTCAACACTGATTAAGACATAGTACACAGAGGAAGTAGTTATGTCTCACGCCTTACGTAGCCGTGGACCCAGCGTCTGGATGACCCAGGCGGGTGATAGCCCCGCAGAGATGGATGACCAGACCGGCCACGACGCTTCAGCCCCCACATCGCGCAGTCCCTCACCTCAATATTCAGCGTTGTCTCCAGAGATAATTGCTTTACTGAAGTTTATGAGAGATGAGAAACGCGAGGATGAAGCCCACAGACGTTTGGCGGATGAGCACAGAAGGCAAGCAGAGGCAGAACGAGACAACCAACGGAGATTGGAAGACAGTGAACGGTTTGAAGCCTTGATATCTCGCCTCACTGTTAACCAAGCCCCTGGCTCTAACACTGCCTCGGTACTGACTGGTTCAGATACCTCATCCATGCTTCCTTCACACCCCCCAGCCCCACCTAAAGCAGCAGCTCAAACGCCGCCCATCTTGAAGCCTGATGAGACTTTCCAGACTTTTCGTGAATGGCGGCGACGGTGGACTGACTACTCTACAATGGTGGATCTCCAGAGTTTGTCACAGCCTAAACAACTCATCCAGCTGCGCATGTGCCTGTCCTTGGAAATTCAGCGTGTCTTGGAACATACGTTGCAGGTACCCCCAACCTCTTTGCTGTCTGTAGAGGAGGTACTGGACGTTCTACAACGGCACATCAAAGGACAGCAGAATGAAGCTCTGCGCAGGAGGGAATTGTTTAGCTGCAGACAGATGGAGGGTGAGTCTTTTGATGCCTTTTACGTGCGTCTTAAGAGAGCCTCGGAAGAGGTAGATATATGTCCAGGCCACCACCAGCAGTGCGAGGAGACCCAGTTGAGGCAGGTGATCCTGATGGGTGTTAAGGACGAGGAACTTGTCCAACGCCTCACCTTCCTCGACTCTTCCTCTTCTCTTAAGGATGTGTTGACGATATGTCGCTCCTATGAGGCTGCCAGGTGTGCCACCTCTGCCATCCGTGCTCCCCCTACAGCTGTACGCGCTGTGTCCCGGTACAAGAAGGACAAGAAGTCCGTTCCTACGCCTTCGCCCACCACGTCCACGCCCGGTTTATTTTGCAACAACTGTGGTAAGCAGCACGGAACACAGGTGTGTCCAGCTGCTCAGTCTACCTGCAACAGTTGTGACCGTAAGGGCCACTGGTCACTCACAGTACGGTGCCCAGCCAAACGCGTCCAGTGCAATGTGTGTGGTCGTCTGGGCCACTATGACAAGTGTTGCCCTTCCAACATACCCAAGGGACCGCGTCGGCGGAAGCTTCAGCCCCCCTCCACCAGAGAGGGCCGCCCACAGTCTTCCAATCAGAGGTACGACGACTCCTGACAACGCTCGAGCCACATTAGGAATGTGTGCTCCCCCCCCGCGTCCCAGGACCAAAGTCCCCCAGTACATCAGCGTCATCGTGACCTACGGCGGTGTGTCATCCCGTCTTCAGATGTTGCCCGACACCGGCGCTGATGCTACAGTCATCGGTCCCCAGCATTTGCAATGCTTGGGGCTCTCTCCAAGTGATCTAGGACCGCCCCCCAAGGATCTCCGCTTTATGGCAGATGGTTCACAGATGACCCCGGCCCTAGGTTCACTCTATGCACACGTCACCTTTGGCAACAGGTCGTGTCAAGCCTGGATTGATGTGCATAATGGCGTCCCGACTCCTTTGCTGTCCTACAGACATTGCCAAGAGTTGGCCATCATCCCCCAGGACTTCCCAACACCGATTCTCGAGGTAAAACACGCCAACAGGGTGCACGAAGGGAGCAGCAACTACCCTGCTGCCGCCCTGCCCCTACCTCTGGCCAGTGACACCTCTCCTTCGGTAGTTGTCCCTGCTGCTTCAAGTCTCCACGCCTTGGCTCGCCTCCACGACAGTCACTGTGGAGCCGAGGCCACCAAACGGCGTGCAAGACAGACTGTGTTCCGGCCTGGCATCGACCCCGACATCTCCAATGCTGTCCAGGTGTGTAAGCCCCGCCACGTATTACAACCCAGCCAGCAGCAGGAACCCTTTATGAGTGACGACAACCCCACCCGCCCCTTTGAGTCTGTGTCGGCCGACTTTTTCTGTGTGTCAGGAAAGTCCTTCCTCGTTATCGTCGACCGTCTCTCTGGTTGGCCGGTTGTCATCAAGTGCGGTAATGACACGACGTCTGCCGCCACCATCAGCAAGTTCCGCCACTACTTCCGTGACGTGGGCGTTCCTGTACGCCTGCGAACCGACGGAGGGCCTCAGTTCACAAGCCGGGACTTTGCTGTGTTCCTCGACCGATGGGGAGTCCGGCATGTGTTGTCATCGCCCCATTACCCGCAGTCCAACAGCCACGCTGAGGCTGCTGTCAAATCCCTGAAGCACCTCATCCTTAAGGTGGCCCCTTCTGGGAACATTGACTGCGAGGCCTTCGACAGGGGTCTTCTTGAACTCCGCAACACACCTAACTACACCGGACGCTCCCCTGCCCAGGTTTTGTATGGACGCCCCCTTCGTTCTTGTGTCCCTGCTCACCCTCAATCCTTCTCCAAGGAGTGGCAGGCCAAGACAGAGGATTGTGATCGCCGAGCCGCCGAACGTGTTCAGGACGTCGTCGCCCGCTACAATGACCACGCCCGTTCTCTCCCCAGGTTGAGTGTCGGCACCCAAGTCCGTGTTCAGGACCCGACCTCCCTACGTTGGGACAAAGTAGGCGTAGTCATGGGTCTCGGCAGGTCACGGGACTACCAGGTGCGGTTACCCAGTGGTCGTGTGTGTTGGAGGAACCGCCGTTTTCTCCGACCCGTAACAATGCCTTCTGCTGGCCCCGCCACCAGTGTTGAGTCCCATACCCTTCCCAGTGATGAAGTCCCTCGACGCTCAGAACGGATCCAAAAGAAAAGGTCCGCTCAAGACTTTGCTATGAGCGTATAGGGGGGAGGGAGGTGTATGTATATTATGTATGCTGGATTATATATCATGTATGTATATTATGTATGTGCTCCATTTATGTATTATTTATTCAGCCTAGCTAGCAGCGTGTGGCAATGTTATTACCATATCCCACACGCTTAATTAATGTGCCTGGCGACGTATGGAAGCTGCTAATGTATCACTTGCCATACGTCGCCTATAGCAGTTGACCGGGAGCCTAGTCAAGAGAGAGTGCTGCTCTCCTTTGTGTACATACTCTTATCCAGTAAACCGAACCTACAAAACTATACAGGTGTTTGTGTTCTCTCCTGTATGTAGAACTTATTATTCAGAACCTAACAGGGGGGGGAGGGGGAAGGTAAGTAAGCTGGGAGGAGAGTGAGGTCAAGACTGGGTAAGGTATGACATATGGTAGCAAAATGGTTATTAATTATCTCAGCTGCCTCCTCACTAGGTAAATGTGAGATGAAAGGAAGTGTGGGAGACTGACGGTTGAGACCACAGAGATCTTTTACCTTGGAGTACCACTGACTGATGCCGACTTCCTTGAGGCTGTGCACTTTCCTGGGATAATAAGTCTTCTTGGCAGACTTGATTTCCCTGATGACCTGGTTACGTAGACTTTTGTACACGCGGTTGTTGGTGTAGTATGCCTTGTTGCGCTGCTCAATAAGTCCTTTTATGCGGGGCGTAATCCACGGGACATCATTGGGGTGGATCCTCAGTGTTTTGGCTGGAAAGAAGTGGTGATAGTGTCCAGGTAATTTTCCCACTTGTTCTGCACATCGTCTACCGTGATCACTTCAGTCCAGGGATACCGGGTTATCCACTGTCCAAAACGCCTCATAGCAGAGTCGGGGGTGGGTCGGTAAGTCCTGGTGGCAACTGGCGGTGGTGAGAAGGTGGGGATAGGTGACCACAGTAGGGACAGCTGGGGGCTGCGTCCCATGGGAGGCAACGGCTGGGGGGGGAAGGTGGTGGTTACCGAGATCAGTCATAATGAGGTCAAGGGTGGCATTGCCATGTGTGGGAAAGTCTACTATTTGTGTAAGGTGGAGGTGTTGGATGATGTCACTGATGTCTAACTCATTGAAGTCACCGCATATCACTAGTTAAGCAAATAGAAATCTGGATCTCAGGGAGTCAACAGCGTCTATAATATGAGTAATCAGTACATTGGTGGTTGGTACCAACGTCTGGGTCCTTCGCAAAACTCTCCTGGAAATGATCAAAGTCTCGTGAGGCGAGAAGCGAAACTGCAACCTCTCGTGCTTCACCTTATTTGGCTGCAGCCTTGTCCAACAAAAATCCGCCTTATGACCCGGCTTTCAACAGAAACTACAAGTAAATTAGAAAATTTGGACGCCCCATTAGGTGGCGAACGAGTCCAGCTCCTCCTGTCATGCACAAAATTATCATTGTTAGTCCTACCATGCCTCAAAACAAATCCATCAGCATGCTTAGAAAAAAAATATCACAAGTGTCAAAAGGTCGTTAGTGAATCCTGGCAAGGTCACCAAAACTGTTACTCCGTCTCTTGATTTACTTTAATATCCAGATTCTAGGCGCAACCAAACAAAAAAAGTGAAGTAAATTAAAAGAGAATAAAAATAAATAAAGTTAACTTTTAAAAATTTAATTAAATTAAATATTAACACAATAAAGAGCCTCGTAGGCTGTCACAACAAATTGATTCACTATCGAAACCTTTAAGACACAAATGATACTAAAACATCGAAACATCAAAAAAATAAAAATAAAGCATTGGATTACGTTAACACTGCATAAACATATAAAATAACTAGCACTGAAATTAACTATGGTGAAACAACACTGAATTACTTAAATGTAATTAAGCAAGCACTGATGGACACATAAGAGACATGAATAGGTACTCACATAGATATACCACATTGGTGGGGACAGGAACAACACAGAAATAAAATAAAGTATAAGTAACAGGTGACGGGTGTCACTCAAAAGAACGTGAACTGAATGACAAGAGGACTGGACTGAACTCCGTCTGCTGGTGGGGTACTATATTTAGGGTCGGCTCCCGCCAGTGCGACACGCCGGTGAAAAATGGGTCATTTAACGATGCAGATGGTCGTTAGAGAATCAAAGAATGCTTGTTGCAATACTAAATGAAGAAATAAGATGGGCTTGAACAAATAATAACAGTTAAAACCTTAGCAGCACAGGGTACGGTGACTAGAATATTTAATAGTAAATATAACACATCATTACAGGAATAATATGGAACAACATGGAAGCATGTTATTAAAAATAATAGAAAAATACGACACGGTCGTAATACTTCCCCCATAAAATAAAATTTTTGCTTGCACAAATTTTGATATGACATAAGTGTTCATTCTGTGGGTCTAGATAACAGATCAGCCAGCACATTGTCTGAACCCTTAACATGTGTAACATGTAAATTATAGTTCTGAAGGAACAAACTCCAGCGAATTAATCTCTGGTTTTTTAACTTGAATGTTTTGAGAAATTGCAATGGTTTGTGATCTATATAAATTACAATAGGCTTACTTGGTAATAAATAATATCTGAAATGTTGCAAAGCTAGGATAATTGACAGCAATTCTTTTTCCATTGTTGCATAGCGGGTTTAAGCTGGATTTAATTTTTTACTATAAAATGCCACTGGGTGGTCTACACTGTCATCATCCTCTTGCAACAGCGTAGAACCTGCAGAAAGATCACTAGCATCACAGGCTAGCTTGAAAGGCTTAGAAAAATTAGGGGCTCTCAAAATAGGGTATGAGCATAATGCATTTTTCAAGCTTTGAAAAGAATCCTGACACCTTGAAGTCCAACAAAAAATATTACCCTTCTTCAACAAATCAGTAAGGGATAGTGCCAACTCGGCAAAATTACAAATATATTTCCGGTAAAAACCCACACAACCCAAAAATCTGCAGACTTGTCGTTTGTTACATGGAACAGGCATCTGAGAAATAGTGTCACACCTTGCTGTGGGAGGAGCAAGTTTCCCCAACCCAATTACATGTCCCAGATACAAAAGTTGAGCGCAAGCAAATTCTGACTTAGCAAAGTTTATAACAAGTCCTACATTTTCTAACTCAGTGAAGAGAGCGTCTAGCTGACATAAATGGTCTGACCAAGTGTCAGAAAAAAAAAATTACAACATCATCTAAATATACTACACAACCAGGCAAATTGGCCGTGACTTGTGACATCAGCCTTTGAAAGGTGGTAGGGACATTGCAAAGCCCGAAAGGCATAACATTAAATTTATAGGTCTTACCTAATGTCACAAAACTGGAGATGTCTTTAGCACGACGGGTCAATGGTACTTGCCAAAACCCTCAAAGGCAATCAATCTTAGAGAGGAACTTGGCGTTCCCGATTGCTTCGATGCAGTCATCGACTCTAGGTAGAGGGAAGCTGTCCTTGCTGGTGATGGCGTTGACCTTGCGGAAGTCGATGCAGAATCGAAGAGTGCCGTCCTTCTTCGGTACGAGTGACTGGTGAGCTCCACTCGCTGGTCGCTGGTTCAATGATGCCCATGGACTCCATGTTGGCCAACTCCTGCTTCGCTTCCTCCACCTGGCTCGGATGGATACGGTAGGGAGCCTGTTTGATAGGCTTAGCAGAACCAACATCAATATCATGCACCACGGCAGTGGTACAGCCAGGCCTGTCTTGGAAGACAAGAGGATGTTGTTGGATGGCGGCCAGCACGTCAGCTCTCTGGTGTCCCGGTAGATGCTGTAGCTTCTCCTGCAACTCCACGGAGTTGGACTGCCAAACCCTGACTGATGACAGGGCGAGTGGACTTGCCCCTTCTTCTTTCTCTTCTTTCTTACCGTCTACCGAGAAAGTGTCAATGGCACACACGGGAACTGGATCGTCAGCAACAGATGGGGATGCTGAGCGTGTGTGGTACAGCTTGATGGTGTCGACGAGACATAAGCGCTGTAGTCGGCGCCTGTCAGGGGTAGAGGTAATATAATTTGTGGGGCTTACCTTCTTCACCACTCTATATGGCCCACTGAACTTCGCGAGCGGCTGTCCATGTCTCGGCAAGAGAATGAGAACTTGATCTCCTATCTGGAACTCTCTGTGTCTGGTACGCTTGTCGTACCATGTCTTGGTCTTGGACTGCGACTGCTGTAAGTGGTCTGCGGCAAGGCTCCAACATCTTAGAAGCTTCTCTCTAACATCTCCTACTAAACTTAATACACTAATGCTTTCTTCACTACTACCTAACAATCTATCTCTAACTATGTGCAAAGGACCTCTTACTTGATGAGCGAACAGCAGAAGTATGAGAAACAAAATGGATGATATTAGGGCCTTAGCAGTAACTTTCCTAAGAGGTACAGCATGCAAGCACCTAGTGGAGGTATCAATTACTGTAAATAAATATTCAAACCCACTAGAAGTTGTAGGCAGAGGGCCTACAATATCACACTGTACTGTTGTAAAGGGCTCAGGTACATGAGGTACTCTTACCAGTGGAAAAGGTGGAATAGCCTGATTGGCTTTGCCTACTTTTTGACAAAAATGACAGTACCTACAATATTTAGTAACATTTCTCCTCATACCTGGCCAATAGAACTTTCTGGCCAGCCTGTTGAACGTCTTTCGGACACCTTGATGTCTAGAAAAGCGACCGTCATGGGCCAGAGCTAGAACATGTTGTCTGTAAGTGTGTGGGAGGACTATTTGAGTGACAGACGCCCAGTCCGCGTCTTCCTCTGACATAGTTGGTGGGAGCCAGCGGCGGCACAAAACACCGTCTTGGCTGAAATATCTCGTGGTAGGGCCTGAATCATTGGCAGAATCGGACACCTGGTCAAACAAGAGCGGTAATGAATCGTCTTGCTCTTGCACAGCTATTAAAGCAACTCTCCCTGTCACAGCATTAACTGCGGAAGAAATGTCTTGGGAAGCAATTGGGCTAGGAAAAAGTCCTTCTAAGGAAAGTGAATCATCTACATCAGGAGTTACATTGTGATCACTAGTCATTGACATAGTACGAGTCACAGCACACAAAGGGAAAACAGGGCATATCATCTTCAAGTTGTTGCAGCTCTGCGGTAGACTCTGGTCTTTCCCACAGCACAGGAGGTGGGGATACGTTCCCCATTTGACCTCCCGCCAAATCGTTACCGAGTATGAGGTCCACTCTAGCAACAAGAAGACTTGACACGTACTAAAACAGGCAGCTCGTGCACGCAGGCTACGTTAGCTATCCCTGAAAAACCAAAGGAGCTGCACCTTGACCCCAAAGGGAGCCCAAAACGACGTATTTGTCAGTCTTCCTCGCCGCAACAACACCCTCTTTGATGAGAGTTTGGAGACAACCCGAGTCTCTCAAAATAGTGACTGGTGTTTCGACACCATCAACTTCTACCGTGCCTTGTGACAAAAAGGGACGAAAGGTACCAACGTTTGGGTCCTTCGCAAAACTCTCCTGGAAAAGATCAAAGTCTCATGAGGCGAGAACCAAAACTGCACTCTCTTGTGCTTCACCTTATTTGGCTGCAGCCTTGTCCAACAAAAATCCGCCTTATGATCCGGCTTTCCACAGAAACTACAAGTAAATTAGAAAATTTGGACGCCCCATTAGGTGGCGAACGAGTCCAGCCCCTCCTGCCATGCACAAAATTATTATGCTCAAAATTACCATTGTTAGTATTCCCTTGTCTAGCCTTGTGGAGAGAGGGATTAAAAGTCCTTTGAACCTGTGGGGGGGGGGGGGCTTAACATCATTGTTAGTCCTACCATGCCTCAAAACAAATCCATCAGCATGCTTAGAAAAAATATCACAAGTGTCAAAATGTCGTTAGTGAATCCTGGCAGTTGCCAAAACTGTTACGCAGTCTCTTAGTTTACTTTAATATCCAGGTTCTAGGCGTAACCAAACAAAAAGAAAAGTGGCGTCAATCAAAAAGGAATAAAAATAAATAAAGTAAACCTTTAAGAATTTAATTAAATAAAATACTAACACAATAAAGAGCCTCGTAGGCTGTCACAACAAATTGATTCACTATAGAAACCTTTAAGACACAAATGATACTAAAACATAGAAACATCAAAAGAATAAAAATAAAGCATTGGATTACGTTAACACTGCATAAACATATAAAATAACTAACACTGAAATTAACTATTGTGAAACAATGAATTACTTAAGTGTAACTAAGCAAGCACTGATGGACACATAAGAGACATGAATAGGTACTCACATAGGGATACCACATTGGTGGCAACAGGAACAACACAGAAATAAAATAAAGTAAAAGTAAGAAGTGACGGGTGGCACCCAAAAGAATGTGAACTGAATGACAAGAGGACTGGACTGAACTCCATCTGCTGGTGGGGTACTATATATAGGGTCGGCTCCAGCCAGTGCGACACGCTGGTGAAACATGGGTCGTTTAACGATACAGATGGTCGTTAGAGAAACAAAGAATGCTTGTTGCAATACTAAATGAAGAAATAAGATGGGCTTGAACAAATAATAACAGTTAAAACCTTAACAGCACTGGGTAAGGTGACTAGAATATATAATAGTAAATATAACACATCATTACAGAAATAATATGGAACAACATGGAAGCATGTTATAAAAAATAATAGAGAAATACGACACGGTTGTAACAATATATGTAGAAATATGCGCTCTTTATGGGCTAATGATATATATATATATATATATATATATATATATATATATATATATATATATATATATATATATATATATATATATATATATATATATATATATATATATTTTATGAAAATCCACAATGAAAACGTGGATAAGATAAATCTTGATAAAATCACACGGGAAAATGGAAACAACGGAGTACCTTAGCTTTCGTCTTTATTCAAGACATCTTCAGAGGCAACTGGATTACATGGACAGAGAGAGGCTTAAATATACAGGGTGACCTAAAAAACATGAGGTCAGGTCAAAATGATGACATCCACTAATCCCCACACCAACACACACGTAGAGGAGCTTAAGAGAAGGGTGGTGACGTGACTAGTCAAGTCAGGTCAGAAAAAAGGGGGCCCCCTTTTTTCTGACCTGACTTGACTTGAATAAAGACGAAAGCTAAGGTACTCCGTTGTTTCCATTTTCCCGTGTGATTTTATCAAGATATATATATATATATATATATAATCAACACCTCAACCCGCCAGGATTCGAACCCACGGCCCACAAGCCTATGACTATGACCGGGGAACGCTAACCGCTAGACCACCAGGATACTAAAAGCAGTCCTAGACTTTGTTATATTTCACACAAAGCCTGTTCAACGAGCTTATGGCGCCGTGAACCTCTAATGGGGACCACCCGTACCACTTAGGTGGTCAGAGTAACGTTTTACCAAATCCGGCTTCGAAACACGAGGATCCATATATATTTCATTAGCCCAATAAAGCACGCGGACTTCTACATACAATCAACACCTCAACCCGCCAGGATTCGAACCCACGGCCCACAAGCCTATGACTATGACCGGGGAACGCTAACCGCTAGACCACCAGGATACTAAAAGCAGTCCTAGACTTTGTTATATTTCACACAAAGCCTGTTCAACGAGCTTATGGCGCCGTGAACCTCTAATGGGGACCACCCGTACCACTTAGGTGGTCAGAGTAACGTTTTACCAAATCCGGCTTCGAAACACGAGGATCCATATATATTTCATTAGCCCAATAAAGCGCCATAAGCTCGTTGAACAGGCTTTGTGTGAAATATAACAAAGTCTAGGACTGCTTTTAGTATCCTGGTGGTCTAGCGGTTAGCGTTCCCCGGTCATAGTCATAGGCTTGTGGGCCGTGGGTTCGAATCCTGGCGGGTTGAGGTGTTGATTGTATGTAGAAGTCCGCGTGCTTTATTGGGCTAATGAAATATATATGGATCCTCGTGTTTCGAAGCCGGATTTGGTAAAACGTTACTCTGACCACCTAAGTGGTACGGGTGGTCCCCATTAGAGGTTCACGGCGCCATAAGCTCGTTGAACAGGCTTTGTGTGAAATATAACAAAGTCTAGGACTGCTTTTAGTATCCTGGTGGTCTAGCGGTTAGCGTTCCCCGGTCATAGTCATAGGCTTGTGGGCCGTGGGTTCGAATCCTGGCGGGTTGAGGTGTTGATTGTATGTAGAAGTCCGCGTGCTTTATTGGGCTAATGAAATATATATATATATATATATATATATATATATATGCTGATAACCACAAGGAAAGAAGAAAACACGAAGTTCCCAAGCGCTTTCGTGTAATTCACATCTGTACTCACCCCTGAAGATGTGAATTACACGAAAGCGCTTGGGAACTTCGTGTTTTCTTCTTTCCTTGTGGTTATCAGCATATACCTAGATCACGCGCACCTATAGTGATTTACTTGCATATATATATATAGTGAATCAATTTGTTGTGACAGCCAGGATTCGAACCCACGGCCCACGAGCCCATGACTGTGACCGGGGAATGCTAACCGCCGGACTACCAGGATATTAAAAGCAGTCCTAGACTCTGTTATATTTCACACAAAGCCTGTTGAACGAGCTTATGGCGCCGTGAACCTCTAATGGGGACTACACGTATCACGTAGAATCGTAGATGGTCAGAGTAACGTGGTTGTTATAATCATGGTCATGGTTGTTATAATCATAGTCATGGTTGTTATTATCATAGTCGTGATTGTTATAATCATGGTCGTGGTTGTTACAATCATAGTCGTGGTTGTTATAATCATATTCGTGGATATGATCATGGACGTAGTTGTTATAATCATGGTAGTGGGTGTTATAATCATCGTCGTGGTTGTTATAGTCATGGGCATGGTTGTTATAATCATGGTCGTGGTTGTTATAATCATGGTCGTGGTTGTTACAATCATAGTCATGGTTGTTATAATCATAGTCGTGGTTGTTATAATCATGGTCCTGGTTATTATAATCATGGTCGTGGTTTTTATAATCATGGTCGTGGTTGTTATAATCATAGCTGTGGTTGTTATGATCATGGTCGTGGTTGTTATGATCATGGTCGTGGTTGTTATAATCATAGTCGTGGTTGTTATAATCATAGTCGTGGTTGTTATAATCATTTTTGTGGTTGCTATAATCATGATCGTGGTTGTTATAATCATGGTCGTGGTTGTTGTAATCATAGTTGTGGTTGTTATAATCATGGTCGTGTTTGTTATAATCATAGTAGTGGTTGCTATAATCATAGTCGTGGTTGTTATAATCATGGTCGTGGTTGTTGAAATCATGGTCGTGGTTGTTATAATCATGGTCGTGGCTTTTTATAATCATAGTAGTGGTTGTTATAATCATAGTCGTGGTTGTTATAATCATGGTCGTGGTTGTTATAATCATGGTCGTGGTTATAATCATGGTCCCGGTTGTTATAATCATGGTCGTGGTTGTTATAATCATGGTCGTGGTTGTTATAATCATGGTCGTGGTTGTTATAATCGTGGTCGTGGTCGAGATACTTACAGTATCTAATATACTATAAGAACGAATAGAATAAAGGTTAGAATATTAGTTAAAGAAATATTCGCCATAAGGAGAGGTTAAATTCATAAAAAAAAATTTATTATGAATCACCCATGATCATTCCGAGATAAATTATATAATAAAGAGAAGTGATCTTGATTCTCGTTAGATTAGTCACTATCTGCTTAAGTCATCACCTGTGTTAGGTCACTATAGTCATCATCTACGTTAGTCAGTTTTAGGCCCATCCCATATGACTGACCGACCATCGATGTTCTTTCCGCGCGAGGATGTTAGTTTTCAATGCGTCTTAATATTTACGCAGGTGGATGTAAGACCTCCTCCCCTCACTGACGCAGCTATGGTCAATTTGGTGTTATTCTTATTTACGCTGGTGGATGTAAGACCTCCTACCCTCACTGACGCAGCTATGGTCAATTTGGTGTTATTCTTCTCTATAAATGCCTTCTAATCTGTCTCAAGTCTATCCGTCCTGTCTATTGCCATCCCAACTGTCTGTTCGTCTGCGTGGTGTTTGAATGTAAACCCGTCTGTAGTCTTTGTGTCGTCAAATCTGTCTGTCTTATCCGTTGTTGGCGTGTGTCTGCCTGTTTGTGTAATGTGAACCAGTCAGTCAGCTGTCTGTCTGTCATGTTAGTTGCCATATTGTCTATTTGTGCATGGATGAATCTGTCTATTTTTGTCAACCTCCTGTCTGTTTCACTGTCTATATTCACCCTCTGTCTATTGTAGTCATCTTCTCCATGCATTCCTGTTATTATCTTTTTATCACTTTTCCTTTTCCATGAGCCACAGAAATAAGTATACACTGTAGCTGTAAGGTCGTCTGGTAACGTTGAAACTGCACATCCAAACGCATGATGAAACTCAGCTCCCCCCCACCTGTTATCTCTAACTATTTTCTGTTTCCCCTTCTATATTTATTCTTCTATTTACTCATCTTCCTTCCTTTACTAATCCAAACAACATTAAAAAAAAAAGTAGGCTAAGAAAAAAAGTGGGGGGAGGAGGAGGGAGCCGTACGATAACTGCAATCATGGGCTGGGTGCGCCAAGTCCGTAGACTTGCATCGTTTTCCAGGATAAATTAAGTGGATATGTAATGGCTACCTCAATAAACCATCGATATGGGACCAGGTTTGTTCCACTGTACGAATTCTTTGCGATTTTTCCACCAAGTTTGATGAAAAACAATTGTGCCGTTTCGGCTGCCCAGAGCAGACACACACCCACACACACACAAGCCTAGTCCTATAGTATATTAGATAAGACCTCTGCACTCTTATTACTTACACTTCTAGATATATAACCTAATACTTTGTTTGCCTTATTTCAAACACAAACGCACTGTTTTCTAGGCCGTAGGTCCGGGCTTACAAGTTCCCCTAAGTCTCTTTCACTAGTCGACTTCTCTTGGTTGATGTTGTTAAGGGTGTATACATTGACAGTATTTGTTCTTCCAATATTCAATATGCTGCACTTGCTGATGTTGAATTTCATTTGCCATTTTCTGACCACTCCTGCAGGTTATTTTAATGCTCCTGTAGTGCGTTTGCATCCTGCCCTGAATTAATCTGCCGCCCTATTTTGGTGTCATCCGCAAACTTGCTTATGTCACAGGTGATCCCAGTAGCTAGATCGTTTATATATATTATGAACAAGAGTGGGCCCAGTACTGACCCCTGGGGAACCCCACTGGTTACACAGCCCCACTCAGATTTAACATCATCTACGCTGACCCTCTGTGTTCTATCGGTGAGCCACGATTTTATCCAATTTAAAACTTTCCCCTCGATACCATGAGCCTTAACTTTTCTCAGAAGCCTCTGATGAGGTATTCTGTCAAACGCTTTGCTAAAGTCTAAGTAAATAACATCGAAATTTTCGTCATTATCTACTACCTCGAAGACTTTCCTAAAAAACGTCAGCAGATTTGCCAGACCTGATTTTCCCTTTGTAAACCCCTGTTGAGAGTCGTAGATTAATTTGCTTTTCTCTAAATGCGATTGAATGCTATTTGCTATAATTGATTCAAGAAATTTCCCCTTACTGACGTCAAACTAATCGGCCGCTAATTTGACGCTGATGCTCTGTCTCCCTTTTTGAATGTGGGTACTACATTTGCCTGTTTCCACAAGTCTGGCACAAATCCTGTGTCTAATGATTTTGTAAATAAATTTATGAGGGGTCCTCTAATCTGTTCCTTACACTCTTTCAAAACTTGAGGGAAAATTTCTTCCGGCCCTGGGGATTCTGTCTTTTTTAATTTATTTATCTTCTTAAGAACATCCTCTTTTCTGATAGTGATATTCTTTAATTTCTCTTCTTCATTTCCCCTAAATATCAGTTCCACCTCTGGAATTTCCTCGTGAATTTATTCTGTGAAAACTGATACAAAGTAGCAGTTCAATGCCTTGCTTATTTCCTTACTGTCATGGATCACTTCCCTTCTCCCTGACTTTAAAGGGCCAACTTTGTCCCTGACCTTTGTCCTATATACCCGGAAAAATCCCTTGGGATTCGCCTTGGAGTCTCTGGCTATCCTGATTTCGTAGTCTCTCTTTGCCTTCCTCATATTTTTCTTAACATTCCTAGATAGTTCATTATACCTATTTCTGAGCTGCTCCTCCCCTCCCTTTAATTTCTTATAAATTCCTTTCTTTATTCCTATATCATGTTAAAGTTATCTGGTCATCCACATTGGTTCATTCTTATTTGACCTAATTTTTCTGTATGGTATATTTTGTTCTGTGCTTTGCATAGTATACGTGTGAATATATTATAGTCATGATCAATTGTTGTGTCATATGTGACCTCACCCGTTCCTACTGGGAACTGACCTGACTGTTCCCAGGCGACCTCACCTAGGTACTTTCTTAACCCCTGATAATCCGCCAACCGAAAGTTTGGGACTTTGACCATATTGTCATTGTTTTTCTTTTCCCAATTTAGGGTGAACCTGATTTCTCTGTGATCACTGTTACCTAGTTCTTCCCCTTCTGTGATATCTCTGATAATATGTTCTTTATTTGTTAATACTAGGTCTAATATATTGTTACCTCGAGTAAGTTCTGTAATTAGTTGTTTCAAAAAATTGTCATGCACTGCATCTAGGAAATCTTCAGATTCATAGTCACCTACAATGCTGTCCCAGTCAATATTTCTGAAGTTGAAATCCCCCATAATGCACAGGTTGTTGTATCTTGCTGCCCTACTCATTTCCTACCATATGGGCTGAGCTGCTTCTTTCCCAAGACTTGAGGGCCTGTAAATCACTCCAATAATTAGTTTTTTTCTTCCTTCCGCAATTTCTAACCATACAGACTGACGAAGAGTGCGACCCCTCCCCCCTTCCTACCTTCCCTGTCCTTCTATGTGGTACTCTGATAAAAAGTTCTTGCTCGCTAGATTCATCCAAGTTTCGGTGATTACTATGACATCTATATTCTCGGTACTTACAACCGTTCTCAGCAAGTCTATTTTATTTCTAACGCTCCTATTGTTTGTATAGTATACATTTAAACCTACCCTTCCCTGGTCCTATTTTACCCCTTGTCCTGAGTAACCACTTTTACTCCTCAGGACCTACTTGTTTTTTTACTGCCACTTACCCCGACCTCTCTCTACTGGCGAGACCCCACCCCCCCTCCCTTTTGGAGTGACAATTTCACGCTCCAGGGATGCAGACAACGTCATTAAGTACTGGGAGTAAGCCAAATAATTGCAGACTGAGTGAATGAAGGGTCATACGCTGGGACCTGGAATTCTAGTGGTTACGTAGAGACATTTATCTCCCCCAGTATTTGGTGTATGTGGCTCAAATAGCCAAGTCCAGAAGTGAGATCAACGGTCTTAAGGTTGAGTGTACACATGGGACATAGGAGTTCCTTTTCAAAATTGTTTGATGTTGTAACATTTTAAAGTTTAGGTGTATTCTGAACATTTGTGTGAAGCATGTTACGGATATTGGTGGAGAAATGCACTCATGACTCCTGAACCTAGATGGAGTAAGGAAAAAAGAGGAGCACCCGCCTGCCTGACGGGCCATGAGTAATTTTTTCGGTTTCTTATTGGTGCATGCCACTCGGCAAGTTAGTAGTTACAACCTTTGGGTTCTGTGTATTTAGGATAGTTAGGATTCATAGTATTTTGTGGGTCATTCCAGACAGGCTATGATTGATCTATGTTCTTGTGTAGTATTACTAAATCGGGATTTCTGTTCCTCAGGGATTGCTATAATTTTGTCGGATGCACTTAAGGCATTTTCATCGGTGCAAGTAATATATTTTTTTTAAATGTTTTTTGTGCCCCTAAGTGATGTAGGATGTATTAAGGGATTGTTTCAGATGAGCTCCTCGCTCTTGTGTCTGTAGTACTGCTGCATTATTAATTCCTTTAGGATGCAATTAATATCCTTTAATAATTTTTGTTGGTGCTATGTAGAACTTTTGTTTCCCATTGTAGTGGTGTAAGCTACGGTAAGAAGTTAATCTAGTGCTTTTGAACAATTATTGATTCCGTCTGTAGTGTTGGATGGAATGTAAGTGTTTTCCTCATCCAGTGCGTTTCTTTATCCCCAATCAGAGAATCTCCAGTCCAGCTACGTGAATAATTTAATATTAATTGTGTTTGTGCTGGTTCGGTATTCCCTGAGGGGCGCTTCCACTGCATTACCATCCACTGTAACTCAAAAACCCCAATAAGTAGAAATCCGACCGGATACACACACATATATATATATATATATATATATATATATATATATATATATATATATATATATATATATATATATATATATATATATATATATATATATCTTGATAAAATCACACGGGAAAATGGGAACAACGGAGCACCTTAGCTTTCGTCTTTATTCAAGACATCTTCAGAGGCAACTGAAGATGCCTCTGAAGATGTCTTGAATAAAGACGAAAGCTAAGGTACTCCGTTGTTTCCATTTTCCCGTGTGATTTTATCAAGATTTATCTTATCCACGTTTTCATTGTGGATTTTCATAAAATATATATATATATATATATGTGTATATATATATATATATATATATATATATATATATATATATATATATATATATATACAGTATATATATATATATATATATATATATATATATATATATATATATATATATATATATATATATATATATATATATATGCTGATAACCACAAGGAAAGAAGAAAACACGAAGTTGCCAAGCGCTTTCGTGTAATTCACATCTTCAGGGGTGAGTATATATATATATATATATATATATATATATATATATATATATATATATATATATATATATATATATATATATATATATATATATATATATTTCATGTAGATCCTTAGGGGTGGAGGAGCCTTCAAGTTGCTCCGGTTTTCCACTCTCGCTTCCAGGTCTTCTCCCTCACTGGGCTCAATGCGGTATAAACCAGGACTTGGATTTAGGACCTCAACAATGTGCCATCTCGTATCAAACCAATGGTTTTGGAGCTTACACCGGCCTATTTTTACATTGTTCCTCAGCAAAACCTCCTGGCCCACTTCCCAGCTACTCTCGTGGGCTTTCTCTTCTCTTTTCCTTCTGTTTACTTCCTTACGTCTCCGCACATTGATCTCCACTGCTTCTAGCAATCTTCGTTGCCGGTCTCTAATCACCATCACCCACTCATCTACCGGCTCTGGGTCTACTTCCGGCCTAAGGTCAAACGGCAGGTTTGGTTCTCTCCAGTAAAACAACAGGAATGGGGAAAACCCTGTCGTGGCATGCGGAGTCGCGTTATATTGTGACACCACTGCCTGCAGTTGCTCTGGCCACTTATTCTTTTCCTCTTCCTCGAGGGTGGCCAGTAGACCGTGCAGGGTTCGATTGAACCATTCCACCATACCATTTCCCTGTGGGTGATATGCTGACGTCCTTATTTTCTTCACCCCAAAGGTGGCACACGTTTGTCTGACCAATGCACTGCCAAAATTTCCTCCCTGATCGGTCAACAGTCGCTCAGGGGCACCCACTGCCAAGAAGATCCGATTCACCAGGATCTTTGCAATCGTCGAGGCTTTCTGGTCTTTGGTGGGAAAGGCCCAAGTGTAACGACTGTGTATATCAACCATTATCAGGACACTCTCAAATCCTTGCCACTTGTCTAGCAAGGTGAAATCTGCGGCCAGTGTCTCTAATGGTTTGGCAGCTTCAATCGTCCCTAAATGCAGCTGGGGTTTTGGCACTTCATCTTTTGCTACTCCACACCTCTCGCAGCTGGCTATGTAGTCTCGCACTGTTTCTCCCGTGCCTGGCCAGAAACCTCGCTCCTGCACCAGCGACAGAGTGCGATCTCGCCCCTGATGCCCAAACTCGTCGTGGCAGGCTCTAGTCAAAGCCTCCTGCAAGTTTGAAGATAACACTGACACCTCCCTCCATAGATTCTTTCCTTCGGGTCTTCTATCCCAGACAACCTCTTCTCTTACGATCAGGGATTTCCTCGCTCGGTACATCTTGCGGAAGTCATCATTTTGGAGCTCTACCTGTACCTCGTCCTCCGGTAGCTCTCCCGCCAACCATCTTCGCAGTTTTGTCATATAGTTCATGCCTTCTTGCTCCTTACGCAGCCCATCCATCGTCCACATTTCCTTCCTTCCTGCCCCGTCCTCCTCTACTACATGCACAGCTGTATACTCTTCTTCGCTATCTTCCTCCTGTTCCGTCGGGATTCTAGATAGAGTATCTGCCACAATGTTGTTTTTCCCCGGCTTGTACTCTATAGTAAAGTTAAACTGCTCGAGATCTGCATTCCACCTACTTTCCACGGCACCTAGCTTAGCCTTCTCTCGGTGACTGAGTGGGTTGTTTTCTGTATAGACTGTGAAATGTTTCCCTGCCAAATAATCCCTGAAATTATCTATTACTGCCCATTTGAGTGCTAACATCTCTAACTTACGAGAACTATAGTTGTTCATGTTACGTTCTGATTTCCTCAGGCCCCGACTTGCAGAGCACACCGGATGCAACCTGCCATCCTTCCGCTGGGACAGCACCGCACCTAGGCCACGAAAACTTGCATCTGTCTCTAATATAAACTCCTGAGTGAAATCTGGGCAAGCCAACACCGGTGTCTGCGTCACCCTGTCTTTCAGTTTCTCAAAAGCATGCTGCTGTTCCTCTCCCCACTCACTATCTACCCGATCCTTAGATTTCCCATGCATCAACGCATGCAGTGGAGCTGTTATTTGGGCAAACCCTTTAACAAATTTCCTATAAAATGATGTGAACCCTACAAAAGACCGCACATCTTTCACCGTCTGAGGAACTGGCCAATCTCTTACTCCCCTAATTTTCTCAGGATCAGCTGTGATGCCTTCAGCTGACACCTGATATCCTAAATAACTTACATTGGAAGCCATTATTTCACACTTTTTAGGTTTAAATCTTAAGTTATTCTCCCTCATCCTGCAAAATAATTCCCTCAATCTGACTATATGCTGATCTATTGTACTTGAAAACACCATCACATCATCAAGGTATGCAAGCAACGAGGAGAAAATCTTATCCCCTAAAATCCGCTCCATGTATCTCTGAAAGGTTCCCGGACTATTTGACAATCCCTTAGGCAGTCGCCTGTACTCAAAGTGTCCGAAGCTTGTGCTGAAGGCAGTCTTTGGACGGTCTAAAGGTTTTACTTTTATCTGGTGATATCCCGCCGCCAGATCAAACGTTGAAAAAAATGGGCCGCCGTCAGAGATTCTAGAGTTTCATTTATCCTAGGCAGAGGAAACACATCACGTACCGTGACCTTATTTAAGTCACGATAGTCAATGCACAACCTCAGCGTCCTGTCCTTTTTCCTCACTACTACAATGGCGGCAGAGTACGGACTCTCACTATGCTGAATTACTCCCTGATCTAACAGCTGGCTAATGTGCTGCTTCACCTCTGGTACCTGGTTTGGAGGGATCCTCCGGTATGGCACCCTAACTGGCCTGTCTATAGTCACTGGGATCTCATGCTGAACCCTAATAGCCTTTCCTATGGGCTGGCCCTCCCCTTCAAAAACATCACTAAATTCTTCTATTAAACCCCTAACTGCACGCTCGTGTTCCTCATTCATTTTCTCCGTGTGCACTTTGACCTCCCTACGGGCATCCATTTGAACTGTCCTCACATACACCTCCTCACTGATGTCTGCCTCGACTTCCGTCCCAGAAGCCACTTTCCCAATCCGCCAATTGCCCCACAAGTTCTTACGACGATCAGACAGATTTGCCACCAACACCTGGGTTATGCCTCTCACCACTCTTACAGCTGTCGGCAACACTCTCACGCCCTCAGGCATCCAACCTTCATCCTCCATTGTTAGAGATTCAATCACTACTTCTTTGTTAGCTACCTGGCTTAATGAGGGAACACATACTGACAGCAACCGAGTACTACGGGGAGGAATGGTTGGGCTTTTCTTCCTCTCCGTCGTACAATACCCCAGGCTGATGGCCTCTATTGCACATAACTGCCTAACCTCATGCAAGCAATTTTCCCACTGAGCGGTGCTCCTGGCTTCCCTGCACAAGTACATGTGCGGCCAGATCTCCGCAACCTCCCCCAGCACATTCATCCCCAACAACCCAACATGAGATTGCCCCTTTCCCTGGGTCTCAATCCCCGTACAAACCAACAGCCCCACATTAGTGACTTCCACCCCACATACGACCATAGTGACCAGAATACACCCCACACACGGCACTGGAAACCCTGACGCCCCTTTTACCCTTATTTGAGTGGGCTGCAACACCACACCTGCAGGCTCCAGTTCCCGACGGTAGAAGTGTTCATCAATTAACGACACTTCTGCCCCAGTATCTGCTAAATCCCACATTTCACGACCCGCTACCAGCACCGAAACCTTAGGACACTCTGCTTTTAGCCTTAAGGTACCTTCTGTCGTGATTAAATTTGTCATGCGGACCACGCTTGACCACGGGTCCGCTCTCTCTTGGTTCATAACATCGCCGGTGGAATCTATTGGTGAGGCCAGGAACGGTTGGCGAGGACTGCCTGGCCTTGACCATTTTCCGACCGCCAGTTCCGATTGTTATTTCCAACTCGATACTGGCCATTGGCCACGTATCCCCTTGGGACACTCTCTCCTGGTCCGGACCTGTTCGTGCAATTGAAACTGAGGTGGCCCTTTTGTCCACACGCACAGCACATCGGGAGAATCTAGCCCCCAGCCTGCGGTTCGTTCTCTCTTCCCTTAGTCAGCGGTACCTCCCTCAAAGCCGCTCGTTTTTGTTCCGCCTCTCTCAGCCCCGTGATCCACTCATCTAGACTACGGTGAGGATACTTCTGGATTTCCTCCAATAACCACATACGGCTTATTTCCTCCTTGAGCCCCCGAGTGATTGCATCTCCGAACAGGGCCTTATCATATTTATGTCCATGGTGGTTCAACTCATCGTTTAAATCGAGCATAGCATCATAATATTCAAGAAGCGTTTCGTTGCTCCGTTGTTTCCGATTCATCACCTTCTGAATGGCGTCGTACATGGCCGTCTGCCCGCCGTATTGCTGCTTCAAATAACAAGTTAACTCATCTACGGTTTCCCAGTCTCTGCGTGCATTGTATACGCGATCAGCCGCAGGCCCAGCAAGATGCCTTATAATGAATTGGATTCGACTGACTTAGTCTCCGTCTAGCAGCTTGAGGGTTCGGTCAACCTCTCTTAACCACTTTCCTACCTCTACTCCTGGCCTACCGTCGAACTTAGACATGGTCAACCCAGCCCCGAGACTAGTTCCCTCTCTACTATTGTGTCTCCTCATCTCCCACATTGTCTCATCGTGCTGTATTTGATACTGTGTCTTTACCCTATCTAGCGCATCCCTCAACTGAGCTAGGTGTTGTTGATGTTCCTTCTATAACTGTGGCAATTGTGTTGTATATATACTCCATACTCCCCCCTGATTTGGTTCGCCCATGCCTGACATTCCCCATTGATCTTCCCTTCTAACTGTTCCAATCATTCCTGGTACTCTCCCCGGATTATCCCCTCTAGCTTTCCAATACGTTCCACGAACTCTTCTCTCAACTGTACCAACCCCGGGCTGTCTCTCCTTTTCTCCGAGCAACACCACACTGTAAACCACAACAAACCCATTCCCACGGCGAGCATGAGTAGAGCTGGGGTCACACTCTCTACCGTTTCCATCCACTCCATGATTACGCCCATTATCCCAACCACAGAACTATCAGCCAAGAAATAAAAATAATTACACTCTACTACTATTTGTAACCGGTCGGAATTTACTGGACTTTAATTTTTACAAGACTTGGGGTTTATTAGAGAGTATTAGATGGTAATTGCAGTGGAAGCGCCCCTTTGAGAGAAATCCCGAACCAGTACAAGAACACTTAAATTTCCTAAACAAAATGAATTGTCCGTGACCCGTGGAAGGATAGCGTCTGTGACTGGGATGAATGAGACACACTGTAAAATTTAGACACTTATATTCCCTCCAACACTACAAACACAATCAAATAATGGTACACCAATATGCGCACCTCTTAACTTGAACTTAAAACACTACTCTGGGGAATAAAGGTTATACATGATATTGAAAATATTAGAAATTCAGACAATGCCTCATTAGACAACAATAAATTTAAAGTATTAAGAAATGTTGCTTGCACACATGAAACAAGCCTTAAGGACTGTCAACAAAATAATATCAATCTCTGAGAAGATTTTATAAAAAAATAGGAAATCAATAACTCTACAATGATATCCAGCACTGAGAAAATGGTATAAAAAATAGAACTTATTAACTCCACCCTGAGTAGGCCTTCAGGGCACTCAGCAAAATTATATTACCCCAACAGATACACACCTCCTAACCTAACTTGAACACTACTCTGGGGAACAAGGGTTATACCTGAGATTGAAATTATAAGGAAATATTAAATGCACACAGTATACATTAGTAACTGAAAAAATAGTATTAAGTACACACAAAAAATATTATCACTATTATTAAGAAGCTACTGAGTCCACCAATACCAGTGAACCATGCTTCCTAACCTAACACATAGATTCCACCTGCACTCCGTAGTTTTTTAAGGCACAACCAACAGGCACCCGTAGTTTAAGGCCCAAACCAGCCTTTCTCAACCATGGAAATGTACCTCTAAGTTCCACTGGACTCTTGGTCCCAGTGTGTGACCCTGTATCACTCAGCTGGCCTCACTTTACCTCCAGTACATCCATGAAACGGAAGGGAGTGAGTCACTCAGACCTTGTACAGTTGAGAGAAGCTTTAGCTTCCCATTAGTAAAAGGTTTTCACTAAGCTGCTTGAAGATATGTGGTATTGTGAGCCGAGGTAGAGGAGAGTTGATGACCCCAAACGATCGTCACGTCGTTAGTTGGGCACCTAGACAGCTGGGTTCACTCCAACTCTCACCATACTCAACAGGTGGCTCAAACCCAGGTCAGTGGACGGTCATACAGCTTGCTTCACCACTCGTGTCTCATACCGCCAGTGGACGTTATCAAACCGCGTGGGGTCTACAGAACCTTGTTAATACTGATGTTAAATAAACGAAGGAACCAGGTCACGCTATCTGTCTCTCCTGGGTACAGTACCGAGGTGGTCTTTGCCCTCTCTCACAGCTCCCCAGCCACGCTTGCTCACTGGTTTACGCTTTCCAGGAGTGACTTATTTACCAGACGATTAATAGCTTAATTAGGACGTATGCAACATTTTCAGACTGGGAAACGATCTATAATTATTTTCAATTTAATAACTGATATTTAATTTCATGATTCGCGTCCCTATTAACTCGGTAAATTACATTTAACATCGTATAGGCCTAGTTCCACAGCCTCTCTCTACGTGCGGGGAGCGCTGTCTTCCCTCAGACAACCATGAACTCAGCATCGCCAATGGCGCGGAGTTTGAAATTACACTGAAATTTCTGAATATTACACACACACACACACACACATATATATATATATATATATATATATATATATATATATATATATATATATATATATATATATATATATATATATATATATATATATATATATATATATATGTATATATATATATATATATTATATATATATATATATATATATATATATATATATATATATATATATATATATATATATATATATATATATATATATATATATTGTTCTGACCTCACTAGGGGAAAGGTCACGGTAGGATTAGCTCCGGAGGGATAATTATCAGATATGGCCAGAGCTTGGTGCGGTCTTGGGTATGAGAGTTTGTTGACCAAACTGGAGTGGTCCACTGAAGAATTGGCGAAGGCCAAGTTGGAGAACTTGAAATTAAGGGAAGAGCTGGCGACGTTAAAAGGAGAGGCTGGACGAGTAAAGCCAGTGGCTGACGAAAAATCAAGCAAGTGGAAAATTGTGAGTAGTGGTAGGACCAAGCTGGTGGTAAAGAAGCACACGAAGGATGCGACAACAACGACAACAACAGCTAAGTGTACCAACCCGTTCAGTCCCTTGATAGACGAATTGGACGTTAGTACAGTCAGGGGCAGGGATGACAAGGAAGGTATAAAAACTTTAGTTGTTGGTGACTCACAGGTAAGGTACATGGACAGGGCCTTTTGTGGTAAAAACAAAAATAGGATGAGGGTGTGTTTGCCAGGAGCTGGGGTGGGGGATAAAATTGACAGGATGGACAATATCTTGTCTGGTAATGGGAACAAACCCATTATCTGCCTCAGTGCAGGAGGCAATGATATTGGCCGGTGTAGGAGCGAGGAGCTTCTTGATAAGTTCAAGGCAGCCATAGATCGTATTAGGACTAAGGGAGGGATCCCTATCATATGCGGTGTCCTGCCTAGAAGGAGAGTTGGCAGTGAATGGTTGTCAAGGGGAGTTGGTGTTAACGACCGTCTTGACAGATATTGCAAGTCAATATCAGTCCCATTCATTGACAACTGGGACAACTTCTATGGCAGAAGGGACCTTTATGCTAGGGATGGGGTGCACCTGTCTAGGGATGGAGTAGCAACCCTGGCTGGGGCTCTAGAGGGGGCAGTTCAAAAGATATCGAAGTCTTTAAACTGCTAAGAGAACATAGGGGCATGGGGGTGGAGGAGACTGCAGTGGGAGCGGGTAAACAAGGCGAAAGATTACAGGGAAATAGTGTTAGGAATGATGACATAACTAAATTAGACAGGGAGTTTAAAACTAAACGCGGTAAGGGGAGGACTCAGAACACGACTAACTTAAATGTATATTACGCGAACAGTAGAAGTATGAGAAACAAAATGGATGATATTAGGGCCTTGGTATGTACCGAAGAAATCGATATAATTGCATTCACTGAAACATGGATCAACCTAGACACACGTGAATTACCAGTCGAATACCAAATTGCGGGTTACAAACTGTTCCATACCGATAGGCAGACCAGGAAAGGAGGCGGAGTAGCAATCTATGTTAGGGATAATCTGAAGTGTGAAATAAATAAGGAAATAAAAACTGAGAGGAATACAGAAACAATTTGGATAGAATTAAGCGACGGTCGGGAAAAATTAATCACAGGAGTAATATATAGACCCCCCAATCTTGATAGCGTCAATGAGCGACTTATCTGGGATGAAATGCGCAGGGCTTCCATACACAACAAAGTCTGTATAGTAGGCGACTTTAACCTTGGCCAAGTAGATTGGACCGACCTTACGGGTAACTCAGAATCAGAGGATTTTCTCGAGACGATCCAGGACTGTTTCCTAAGTCAACATATAACCGAACCCACACGGGGTAATAATATATTGGATTTAGTTTTGTCAAACAGAGAAAACCTCATTAGCAATGTCGAGGTAGGGAACGAACTTGCAAACAGCGATCACAAAGAAATTCGATTCCAGTTAGATTTTCAGGGCAGACGTAAGGAAAATTCCACTAAAGTACCAGATATCAGAAGGGCAAACTTTGACAGTTTAAAGAGGCAGCTGAGAGAGGGGGTGTCGCGCTTGGCCGTGAACCTGACAGATGACACCGACCTGATAACGAGATCTGAGATTGCCGAGTTCCACGACAATTTAAATAGTGAGTTACTTAATGCACAAAGGCAGAACATACCATACAAAAAACTCAGATCAAACAACAATGACCCTAAATGGATAAATAATTATTTAAAGAACATCATTGGCCAAAGGAAGGCTATAGGTAGAAGGATAAATCGTGGCGAAATTCACCTCCGGGACTATTATAGGGTATTGGCGAGTAGGGTTAAAACCGAGATAAGGAAAGCAAAGAGGAATAATGAGGTAAGGATAGCAAGGGAGGCAAAGACAAACCCCAAAGGATTCTACCAAATGTACCAAACTAAAACACGAGAAAAGATTGGACCAATACGGTCAGACTCCGGCGAGCTCACTGATAACGACGGAGAAATGAGCAATAATTTGAATAAATATTTTTCAACAGTTTTCACAACCGAAAATTTAAACATGATACCCGAGGCACCGACTCTATTCAGAGATAGTGAAGAAAACAAATTAAGTGAGATAGTAGTGACTAGTAACGATGTTAGTAAGCAAATAGACAAACTAAAGCCTAATAAGTCACCTGGTCCCGATGAGATATTTGCCAGAGTATTAACGGAATGTAAGGAAGAGCTTAGTATGCCCTTAGCAAAGTTGTTTAACATGTCCTTAAAAACAGGTGTAGTACCAGAATCCTGGAGGATAGCGAATGTAATACCAATCTTCAAGAAGGGGGATAGATCACTATCCTCTAACTACCACCCAATCAGTCTAACATCAATAGTAGGCAAATTACTGGAAGCAATCATTTCAAACTCTATTCGAAATCACCTGGAGAAGCACCGATTGATCAATGATTCCCAGCATGGCTTCACAAGCGGACGTTCTTGCCTAACTAATCTATTAACATTCTTTTCATCAGTTTTCGAATCAGTGGACGAGGGGCACAATTATGATGTGGTATATCTCGACTTTAGCAAAGCCTTCGACAGAGTACCCCACGAAAGACTAATTAGAAAGGTAGAAGCTCATGGCATCAAAGGTGACATCCTTAAATGGATTAGGGCGTGGTTACAGGACAGGAAACAGCGAGTGAGCATTAATGGCACTAAGTCCCATTGGAGCAACGTCACAAGTGGAGTTCCCCAAGGCTCAGTACTTGGACCATTATTGTTTATTATATACATAAACGACATAGATATCGGCATAGACAGCAACATAAGTAAATTTGCTGATGATACTAAAATAGGACGTGTTATCAAATCTGACGAGGACTCGGCAAAACTACAGGAAGATCTAAACAAATTTTTCGAATGGTCTGAAAAATGGCAGATGAAATTCAACATCGACAAATGTAAAGTACTCAGTATAGGAAATGTAAACAGGGAAACCAGATACCAGATGAACAACGATGCCATAGAGAAATCCGACTGCGAGAGAGATTTAGGAGTAATGATAAGTAGGAACCTTAAGCCAAGTAAACAATGTGTTTTTGCTCGTAACAAGGCTAATAAAGTACTTGGGTTCATACAAAGGAGTGTTAGTTACAAGACTAGCGAGGTCATCCTAAAACTGTATCTTGCTCTTGTGAGACCACACCTGGATTACGCAGTCCAGTTCTGGTCACCATATTACAGAATGGATATAGAATCCTTGGAAAGAATTCAGAGGAGAATGACAAGACTAATCCCGGGCATTAGGAACCTTGAGTATAGAGACAGGTTAAAGCATCTTAATTTGCACTCCCTTGAGAGACGTAGAGCGAGGGGCGACCTGATAGAGGTGTATAAGTGGAAGGCAGGGCTAAACAAAGGGGACATTACAAAGGTACTCAAATTATCCAACCAGGAGCGAACTCGTAACAATGGTTTTAAATTGGACAAATTTCGATTTAGGCGTGAAATAGGTAAACACTGGTTTGGAAACAGAGTAGTGGATGAATGGAACAAGTTACCAAATATCATCATTAACTCGAATACGCTGAATTGCTTCAAACATAGGTTGGATGCTCATATGAGCAATAGGGGTTGGGTGTAAACGGGACTGCCCAGTATGGGCCAATAGGCCCGCTGCAGTTTCCTCCATTCTTATGTTCTTATGTTCTTATATATATATATATATATATATATATATATATATATATATATATATATATATATATATATGCAAGTAAATCACTGTAGGTGCGCGTGATCTAGGTATATGCTGATAACCACCAGGAAAGAAGAAAACACGAAGTTCCCAAGCGCTTTCGTGTAATTCACATCTTCAGGGGTGAGTCTGTACTCACCCCTGAAGATGTGAATTACACGAACGCGCTTGGGAACTTCGTTTATTCTTCTTTCCTGGTGGTTATCAGCATATATATATATATATATATATATATATATATATATATATATATATATATATATATATATATATATATATACATACATACATATATATGCTGATAACCACAAGGAAAAAGAAAACACGAAATTCCCAAGTGCTTTCGTGTAATTCACGAAAGTACTTGGGAACTTCGTATTGGCACAGTACACTCTGGCTAACGCTCAGTTCAAGCCTCCAGTCATAACAATTCAGAAGAAGATTAGTGAGAGACTGCTAGCCAGTTGGGAAAAGGCAAGAGATATCTCTCTTGGGAGAGGAAAACTTGCAGTTAAGGACAGCTTTGCCAAGCAACTGGACCAGTTATTTGACATAATTACTTGCAAGTGCCCAATTGTTCTCTGTCCTGAGTTTGGATGCGATCGTGACTGTAAATCCGAGACCCACATCTCCTGTATTTGCAAGCGTGAACTGAAGATTCCCGTGATCGAACTGGCATTTGTCAAAGCACAGAGAGAGAAGACTGGCAGTACAGGGGCTCTCATGATTTCTAGCCAAGATATTCCGGAGTCCAAGAGACAGGAGGCTGCCACAGAGAGACAGAAGAGGAGAAGAGTTGCCGAGGAAAAGAGACTTGAGAAGGCCCAGGGTGAGGTAAAAAAGGCCGATGATTGGAGTCAAGCTGATTCAGAGTTTAATGACTTCCCCATGGCTGATCCGAGTGCTGACCAGGAGAATGGTGACTTTGTCCCTAACCCAGAAAATAATGATCCCAAATCTTCCAGGCATAACATTCGAAATAGGAAAGATATCCCGAGCATAGCTCTGGCCAGCATGCGACACCACACTGGTCTCAGAGAAACTGCAGAGATAGCAACAGCTGCCTGGATTGACGGTGGTTTGATAACACCTGATGATGTTCACCTGGTGATAGATCATAACAAAGTAAGGAGAGCTCAGGAGAAACTTGTCAGTAACCTAGAAGAGGAGTTTGATAAGGGGATAAGAGAAAATGGAATCAATTGTTTGTTCTTTGATGGGAGAAGGGATGACACTAAAGTGTTCATGAAAGTTGGAGATTCTGACAAGTTGTTTCCTGCCACGGTGAAGGAGGAACACTACTCCTCATGCAGTGAACCAGGAGGGAAGTATTTGTGGCATTTCACTCCAGAGAAAGATGACATCAGGAAACCAGCTGAGATAGTGGCAGATAACATTGTGAACTGATTCAGAGAGAGGAACGTAGACCAGACCCTGCAGGCCATTGGAGGGGACAGCACCAACACGAACACAGGGTGGCAAGGGAGGGTCATACAGTGGATAGAGCGGAAGATTGGGAGGAAGCTGGTCTGGATTGTTTGTGACCTCCACACCAACGAGTTGCCACTCAGACATCTGATCCAGGAGCTGGATGGCAAGACTCTTTCAAACAACAGATGGTCTGGTCCTCTTGGCTAGATGCTGGACTCTGCCACTGAGTTAGAAATAAATCCGAGCTTTGAAAAAATCACAGTTGGCCCTCCACTCGTTGAGCTTGCACATACTGTCATTGACGACCTGAGTACTGACCAGTACTATGGTTACATGATTTGCAGTGCCATCAAAACTGGGGTCATGCCTGATAGACTTGCTTACCTGCAGATAGGTCCAGTCTCACATTCTAGGTGGCTCACAACGGCTCTCAGGTTCTGCAGAATTTGGGTCGCTCATCATAAACTGAAAGGGAACCAGCTTCACAACCTGAGACTTATTGTCCAATTCATCGTGAGTGTCTACTTGCCAAATTGGTTCAACACCAAGGTCAAGTCATCGTTCTCCGAAGGTCCGAGGCATGTTTTCTTCCAGCTTGAGCTCCTGAGGAGTCAGCCAAGGAAGGTTGTTCAGATTGTGGAGCAGACTGTGAGGAGATCTTCCTGGTATGCTCATCCCGAGGCAGTTCTGCAGACAATGCTCTGCAGTAAGGATGAGGAGGAGAGAAGAGTGGCAGTCAAAAAGATCTTGGATATGAGACTTATGAGAGGATCTGGCCATGACGAATCAGTTGGTGACGATTCCTTCAGGGTCAGGAAGACTCCTGAAGTCAATCTAGGTGCCAAGACCCTCACTGATCTCATAGATCTGGATAACATCCAGGCTGGCAGTGAGCCCCCTCTTACCTGCAGCCTCACCAATGTTCAAGTCAGAGCTTTCCTGGACAACCCCATGCATGTCCCTGCCTGGCCCTCGCACACCCAGAGTATAGAGCGTTGTGTACAGCAAGTGAGCGAGGCCAGCAGTCACGTGTACAGCCAGGAGAGGAGGGAGGGCTACATCCGAGCTCAGGTGGTCAGCAGGGAGGTGATGAGTAGAAACAGAAGCAAGAAAGACATGTTCTCTATGGTGTGCAGCAACACCGGGTCGTAGTAGTAAAACCGGTTTTTGTATTTGATGATTTTGTTTTCTAAAGGAATATTAAATTTAATAAATGTGTCAAGATTATTCGTTTCACTATTCTGGATCATTTTCATCCTAATAAATTAACCTGATACATTTACTTTACTTTAAATAAGCTATTTAGTGGTGTTGGTAAAAGGGTGGGAATACTGAATTTTCATAAGATTTCAAGTTAAAATTTACCTAGCAAAAAATAATAACTTTTCAAATTTGAAGATATCACATGATTCTGCACGTAGAACTACATCATTAATACCATGGGTCGATTTTTCAAACTCAAAAACAAAAAATTCGCCTCCGTATGACACACCCTATTGACCCAACCTTTTCGCTTGGTTACCAATCTTCTTTATTACAAAATTGTCCAGTTTGTACATACCATTACTCAAATCATGTTGACTGCTTCGGTATGTTTAATGAGACTAGATTCTATAATGTTCCTACTGTCAATTGAATTACAAGGTAATATTGAGGAGGCATTCTTCAAGCTTTCACAGGAAGATGAGTTTGCTCAAATACTCCTGTATGTTGACGTACCCAAGTTCTACATATGGCAGGCTTCAATGAAAAAGTTCCAGAGAAGAGATCAAGGAACCGATGTTGAAGGATATCCAGGGATAAAGTCAGGCAATGCTTTGGGACGTGTCTACACGGTTCACCCCAACAACTTTGAATGCTATTGTTTGAGACTACTTTTGCACCACATCCGTGGCCCAACATCATATGCAGCACTCAAGACAGTGAATGGACAAGTCTGCAGAACCTATCAGGAAGTGTGCAATCTCCTTGGCCTACTGGAAGATGATGGTCACTGGAATGACACATTAGAAGAGGCAGCAGCTACTCAATCGCCAATGAGAATGAGGAACCTGTTTGCCATCATGATTGCTACATGTGGACTTTCCAACCCAAGCCAGCTCTGGAAAAACCACCAAGAAAGTCTTTCAGAGGATCTGCTTCAGCAAGCAAGAAGAGAACATCCTGGTCAAGAGATTGAGTTCATGGATGACATGTTCAACAGGGCTCTGATCATGCTGGAAGACAAAGTGATGGAGCTATGTGGAAAAAACTTTGACTGATTTTGGATTGCCTTCCCCAAACCGAGAAGAACCAGTAGTTGCAAACATGGAGTTGTTCAGAGAGACAGACTACTCAGTTGAAGTTCTGGTGAATTTTCGTGAAGAAAATGAGCCTCACCTGGTGCCTGATCAAGCAAATGCTAATGAACAGATCTTGCAAGCGATACAAGCGGAACAGGGAGATATGATCTTTCTCGATGCACCTGGCGGGACAGGAAAAAACCTTCCTGATCAACCTTCTCTTGGCCAAAGTACGTATCAGGGGAAAATTGCTCTTACTGTTGCATCCTCAGGCATTGCTGCAACACTACTAGAAGGAGGACGTACTGCACACTCAACTGTTAAACTGCCTCTCAACCTCACTCACAATGAGAATCCAGTGTGCAACATCAAAAAAGGATCGGCAAAGGCAAAACTCTTAGAAAAATGCAGCCTCATAGTCTGGGATGAATGCACTATGTCTCACAAGTTAGCGTTGAAGCATTAGACAGGACCTTGCAAGACATACGAGAAAATGACCAGCTCATGGGTGGCATTACAATGGTCATTGCTGGAGACTTTCGCCAAACCCTACCTGTCATTCCTCGAAGCACTCCAGCTGATGAACTGAATGCGTGCCTCAAGGCATCATACCTTTGGAGAAGTGTTCAGACACTCACCCTATCCACAAACATGAGAGTACATCTACAAGGAGATCAGGATGCTGGACAGTTTGCAAACCTTCTACTACAGATTGGGAATAGAACTTTCCCTGTTGATTCAGAAGGACAAATAATCATTCCTCAAGGATGTGGAAATGTTGTAAAGTCCTCAACTGAGCTCAATAACATAGTCTACCCAAACATTATCCACCACTACAAGGATCACAAGTGGCTGCGTGAACGCGCAATTCTGGCACCAAAGAATGAAACAGTGGCTGAAATCAAAATGACTCTACTCAGACAGCTTCCAGACAGTGAGACCTCATTCAAATCTGTTGATACAGTAATCGACCAGGACCAAGCAGTCCAGTACCCTGCAGAATTCCTTAATTCTTTGGAGCCCGCTGGAATGCCTCCTCACCACCTCACTCTCAAGATTGGAACTCCTATAATGCTCTTAAGAAAGCTTAAACCACCAATCCTCTGCAATGGCACAAGACTGGTGGTGAAGAAGATGATGCCACATGTACTGGAAGCTACAATACTGACAGGAAAAGCTAAAGGAGAGGACGTTTTTATTCCAAGGATACCTCTCATCACCAGTGACCTGCCATTTGAGTTCAAGCGACTTCAGTTCCTGGTTAAAGTGAGCTTTGCCATGACCATCTACAAAAGTCAGGGACAGTCCCTAAAGATGGTTGGCCTAAACCTGGAGTTTCCTTGCTTCTCTCATGGACAGTTCTATGTTGGATGCTCCAGAGTGGGAACCGGCAAAAATCTGTACATACTTGCTGCTAATGGCAAAACCAAAAATGTGGTCTACCTTAATGCACTACAGTGAGACAATGTGGAGCCTCCCGGTGGGTGGCGTCCTACCGTGGCCTAGCGAAAGAGCCGTCAGGAGGGCGGCGATTCCGCTAGTATAGTACAAATGATCGTGGGCCCTTCGTGCCCGGTGGCGAGTCAGGTAGTATAGTTTACCGAGGCATGAAAGTCCCGACGCTCTGCTTGGCTAGTGTGCAACCGCCGTCCGGCTGACAGCGAACAGAGACATCATTTTCCAGCGTAAATAAAATGGTTAATTAATGCCTTCCTAAAGAACCATCGACATAGGACCAGGTTTGCTTCACTCTACGAATTTTTTGAGATTCCTATAGTATATTAGATAGATGGTCGTGGTTGTTATAATCATGGTCGTGGTTGTTATAATCATGGTCGTGGTTGTTATAATCATGGTCGCGGTTATTATAATCATGGTCGTTGTTGTTATAACCATGGTCGTGGTTATTATAATCATAGTCGTGGTTATTATAAATATGGTCGTGGTTGTTCTAATCATAGTCGTGGTTGTTATAATCATGGTCGTGGTTGCTATAATCATGGCCGTGGGTATTATAATCATGGTCGTGGGTATTATAATCGTGGCCGTGGGTGTTATAATCATAGTCGTGGTTGTTATAATCATGGTTGTGGTTGTTATAATCATGGTAGTGGTTGCTATAATCATGGTTGTAGTGATGGGTTGTCAGACCACAGCTTAAATCTCAGAAACAGTCCAGACCTGACCCGACATTAGGGGAGGTCAAGTGTAAGAGTACCCCTTGCGGGTGCTCAAGGGGGTTACAAATCAACCAGCACCCCTCCCCATGTCACACGGCCCGACAAATATGTAAGAGACACCCAGTCAGAAGAAGCCACCTACGACCCTCCCCCAATCTACACAATAACCTACAGTACATCTCAGACAAGGTCCAGACCTGACCTCACATTAGACAGGTCAAATGTAAAGGGACCCCTCGCAGCCCAAGTCAAGGGGCCACAAATCAACCAGCACCCCTCTCATGTCACACGGCCCTACCAACTATGTTAACAAGAACTCAGTCAGCAGAAGAGGCCACCTGCCTACAACAACTTTAGTCTCAGAAAAAGCCCAGACCTGACCCTACATTAGCGAGGTCAAATGTAAGGAGAACTTTCGCCGACCCCCTCATCAGCTCAACCGGAAGGCTCGTCTCCCAATATATAGGACGTCGTAGCCCTCCCTCAAGGGAGACAGAGAGAGAGTCGAGGGAGCAGAGTCGACAGTCAGACAGAGTCGGGGAGAAACAGACACACAGAGGGATCAGAGGAGGAGGTCCACGACAGCCCATTCCCGCTCACGGGAGGAGAGTCACGCAAGACTTCCCTCCCGACTTTCCTCCGGTGCCCAGCTAAGCAGTCTCCCATAGAAACAACCCAGGACCACCTGCTAGGCCTCCCGCAGGTCACGTGAGTTTTTGTCAGAGCTTTCCATGGGATGAGGTACTTACGTGGGAAGTGCATTCATTTCTTGTTCGTGTCCGAGAATCAGTGTCTAGTAACGTAATATGATGTCCTAGTAACGTAAATATAATGTCCTAGTAACTTCAATGGAAGGTGTTATTAATGTGTCCATGTCATTGTCGTAATTATAAACAGTTGTAACGAAGCGGTGTTTGAGACGTCGTACTTAAGAACGTAAGAGATGTGTGTTGACATATTTGATAAGATAAGTGTATTGACAGAGTAAGTAACTAACACGGCCACGCTACCAAATTCTTCCTCTCTTTTACTCTCTTACTAAATATTCTCTCTATACGTCCTACCCTTAAAACACTTCATTGCATGGTCGTGGTTGTTATAATCATGGTCGTGGTTGTTATAATCATGGTAATGGTTGTTATAATCATGGTCGTGGTTGTTATAATCATGGTCGTGGTTGTTATAATTATGGTCGTGGTTGTTATAATCATGGTCGTGGTTGTTATAATCATGGTCGTGGTTGTTATAATCATGGTCGTGGTTGCTATGATCATGGTCGTGGCTGTCATAATCATGGTCGCAGTTGTTATAATCATGGTCGTGGGTGATATAATTATAGTCTTGGTTGTTATAATCATGGTCGTGCTTGTAATAATCATAGTCGTGGTTGTTATAATCATGGTCGTGGTTGTTATAATCATCGTCGTGGGTGTTATAATCATGGCCGTGGTTGCTATAATTATAGTCGTGGTTGTTATAATCATGGTCGTGGTTGTTATAATCATGGTCGTGGTTGTTATAATCATGGTCGTGGTTGTTATAATCATGGTCGTGGCTGTCATAATCATGGTCGTGGTTGTTATAATCATGGTCGTGGTTGTTATAATCAGTCGCAGTTGTTATAATCATGGTCGTGATTGTTACAATAAGGGTTGTACCTGAGACTAACACAGGTAGAATAAACCCCACACCTTATCTTTAGTCTCAATAAACCCAGATTAACCTCACCTAATCAACAGGATTAGAGACCATTTGGATTGTACCACCAATACCGATACATTTCACACTGGATTAATAACAAATCATTTAATCACATTTTCAATAGCTTATGTCTTACGGATATCTTATCAAGTTGTGAGTCTTACATGTCTACATAATTATGTTTTATTCTTACAAATATTTATAGTTCGTTGTGTATTGTATTGTATGGTATGGTATTGTATGGTATTGTACAGTATTGTATCCGGCTGAAAGCGTACAGCGAAGGGGGGTGCGGCAAGTCCGTAGACTTGCATGGTTAATTAGGGTGCATCGTTTTCCATTGTAAATAAAATGGTTAATTAGTGGCTTCCTAAAGAAACCATCGACATAGGACCAGGTTTGTTCCACTCTACGAATTTTTTGCGATTTTTCCACCAAGTTTGATTTAAAACGATTGTACCGTTTCGGCTGCACAGACAGACAAGCAGACAGACAGACATACATTCGGATAGTCCTATAGTATATTAGATAAAACAATGATAATACAGACTACCGGCAGACTTGAGCTCTCCTGGCTTCGTCCTCCCCCCTTTTGCAAAACGCCGTCTCTCAAGTAAGAAAGAGCCACCTATCAGCCAATCAAAATTGTGCTTGCAAAATGTGTTGTCAAGCCAGTAGTGTTTACCCGATACAGGCCCATTATGACTACCGACACCGATGTTCGCCACACTGGCTCCCCTCATCTCTCTCTCCCCTTGCATCATGAAGTTCAAGCAAGGGATAGGTGTTACTTATCTGTCAATCAAAATCGTGTTTCTCTGGTGTGACGTCACAATCCGTTCCTTTGATGCAGAGCCATATAAAAATCCCTGCTGGCCTATAAAACAGAGTACTAGTAGTGATATTCAACAATACCCTCTCCATTTAATCACCACATCACCACGGAGGCAGCAATAGTACAGAAAGCATTCTCAAGCATGCAATGATTCAGAAGTGCAACAAAAACCATATCACACTGATACAAAGTACTAATATACCTCTTGTAGACATTCGCACCCAACACACTCCACTTAGCAGCACCAACCAACATCAAGAAACTACAAACAGAATAAAGCAGTGAAGTTCTTACACAACACAAGCTGGACATCCTTCACCACAAACGAACAACTACATGAACATAGCAACATTCCACCACTCAACATGCAGTGGAGACTATTAGGTGACAAACAGATAGAAAACCTAACCATACCCATAATGGCAGGAATAATTTGATGACATCATACTTCACCACAAACATAGAAACAGGAACCTCCCCTATATTAACAGCCAGTATGCGACTACATCCGCGCTATTTTGAAGGTCGGTTGAGGCACCACTAAAGTTTGTATCCTTTAAAATTCTAATATCTCTTCCATTAAGGCCTATTTTTTCCAAGATCTCTTATAAGTTTAATGCGTTTTACCTTATCAAACCTTGTTATATTGTTATACAAAACACGGCCCGTATTCTGATTATAAGAACAATGATCATTTAAGAAGACACACTGCAATAGGCAGTTCCCTTATATCAAATTTGTTTTGCTCTAGTATAAGCCTTTGAATGTTAATCCACCTCTACTAATTTTTTTCTGTTCTGTATTGTATTCAGGTCACCATCCAGTGTGCCTCCTAGGAAAAACATTAGTATTTCCAGAGATGACATGCTAAACGCCTGTCAGATGTCCACAAGAGAAAAACTTCTCGGTTACTACCGCTATCACAGTAGAGAATGCTTACATATGTAAACATGAAACATAATATACCGTTCAGTGAAGAGAGATATGACTACAAACACTGCCCGAATGGTATCGTTACGCCACTTTGGGTTGACTATTTTTGGCTTGTGACTGTTAATTATGAAATTCACATGCGTGGGTGTGTGGTTATATATATATATATATATATATATATATATATATATATATATATATATATATATATATATATATATATATATATATATATTTTTTTATTATTATTTTTTTTTACGGGGATTAGCCCACCCAGGCACAGGTCACTGACCCACATCGGGGCCTAGTAGACTAGCAGCTTGGATTAAAATCTGTCATCTGTCATCAACAGTTGTCCTAGGAACGTGCCGAATAAATGAGATTAGGACTGGTAATGTATGAATGAATGTATGTATGCATGTATGTATGTATGTATGGATGTCACGGAAATAACATCGTTCAAATTAATTATATTTAAATATCACCTGACTGGGGTCTATATTGGTACTAATAGATCGCGACCTGTAAGTGTTTCCTCGACTTCACTTAACATTTTTTCATGTTCTTTTTTCAGAAATTCTCAAAATGCTGAAAACAAAATCCATAACAGAGAAGATAGTAGACAAGTCATGGCCAACAGATGCAAGTAAAGCAATGTGCTTATGGAAATTGAGATAATAAAAAATTAATTTTAAATATCTAATATTCCTGCAAAACTGACAAAAATACGTTTTTGTAATTTTGTGCAATACTGTAGTTTGTTTTCAATTTTACATTATTTTTAACAATAAAATGCAGCTACATAATGCACTTTTTTAGCAATTCATACAACCTACACTTAGTGATTATTTTAATGAAGAGGATCTCTGGCCGAAATCCGACGAAGATGTGACATTATTTGAGTTGAGTCACGTATATCAGAGATACTGTACATCACTTGAGTACTTTCTGTGTATGCTCCCCAGGCGTACGATAAACTAAGACCAGGAGACGAAAAAATGTGAAGGGAACTGTCCCCAAAGGAAACAACCCCCTACTAGCGGGCCACGTATGTTTATACTGTGGGGTAAGTGTATACATTTGCTATACATTTCATAAAAAAGTCCGACATTTCTTACGTACTTATAAAAAGTGCGATACAATACGTTTTACAAGTGTGTGAAGATCCACTGTCGCCAACTCAAAGTTTGTCTCAAACACTATTATTATAGACTTATTTACCTTCAGCCAGTCAGGCTCATCTCCTCATTGCCAGTTTGGCTGATTAAGGAAGTTGATTGTGCTTAACAGACTTCTCCAGCCAGTATCTCAAAATTTTGTTTTAGCAACTTAATCCTCAGTCCTCTGCAGCATCAGGGGGAAGATTGCATTATGTTTGTTTGTTCCTATGTCCATGGAATTTGCCTTGCCCTCGGCCAAAAAATCCGTAAATGTAATATGGCCGGACTCACAACTAGTACCCCAACACTATCCTGTAGATTTTTTTTTTTTTTACGGGCATTAGCCCACCCGGGCACAGGTAAATGACCCACACCAGGGCCTGGGGGGCGAAAATATAATAATAATAATAATAATAATAATAATAATAGCTATTATTATTATTATTATTATTATTATTATTATTATTATTATTATTATTATTATTATTACAACAATTAATAAAATTAATAGCAAATTAATAAAAATAAAATCATAAAAATAATCAAAATAATAACCTTAAATAAATACAAAATTTTAAAAATAAATAGAGTGAGAAATTATATGCATTATACTGATATGTTGTGCTGTCCAAGTAAGAGAATGTTTTTAGTTTAACAAGTTAATTGGCAAAGCTCGTAGTACAGTTTGCCTATTCTGAGTAATTCAGTCACGTCTTGACACTGAGGGTGGTATCACTTCTCACTGCCACGCAGGACAGAGGTTCATACACAAAGAAATACATCATATTCATTAACAGCTATATATGTATAGAGGTCAGATTCATGTGGGTAATGTCACTGTTCACTGCCTTGCAGGACAGAGGTTCGTACACAGAGATGCACCCTGCAATTGTGTGTAAATGAGGCAAAAAGTCAGATCAGCAACCTGGGACTTGGTCACAATTTTCGTGATGCCATATGGCAGCAGGGTCTACCATTAGGCAACACATTATGCTTCCAATATCTTCCCAGGCGGTAGTACCCAAGGTAGGTAGATAACAGGTAGCCTCACGCAGGCCGATAGGAATTCACTAATTGGCAACTCTACTCTCGAGATCGCTAAGCCACGCCCCTTCTGCCACTTCATGCGTTTGTAATATTGTGGTATTATTATCTGTATAGATCCTTTCTCTAATCAAAATATACTAACATAAAATGTTATTAATCAGATATATATCTAATAATATGTAATATACAGTGTATATTGCCATGTAAATTATACAATAAGAAAATGTTTGACGAAATTTACACTAAAACAGGAACTCTGGTTGAATTGTAACATATTCAATACATTTCCTCCCATTTTCATTTTATTCTGGCATTCTGGCTATTCCCAGCAGTCTGGTAACTGTTGCTTGACTTCATTAACTGGTTCTGACTGAAGCATCAACTGTTAATGCAGAAGATATGTAAACACGTTTTATTTTACTCTAATTGATATACAAAAAGAAGTGTGATGGTTAAAGAGTTACCGTACACACAACCATATCATATCCTTAAAACTGTAAATAATACACGATGCATGAAGAATGCATTTTTATATTTCACACAAGTGGCTGGGCAGAATATACTGTACATTTAATATACAAAATGTCCTTCTGTATATGCTCATATATAAATACATACTTATATGAGTATGCTATTACTCTATCATATAGTTAACCTTAAGTTTACGCCAGTGGCCCTTACAACTATTTCTGTCATCAGAATCACATGATCGACTTTTAACGAATAACACCACTTTGCCCGTAACTTTATGTCCCGAGGGAATGAATAAAAAGATACAAACTTTTTCTTCGTTTCCGAGTTGAATTTGCAGGTGGCTACAGCGCAATAAATCATTATTATAAAAGAAAAACACTCCACTTTCACTTGTAAATATCCCGCTTCTACTATTTGATGTAACTAAGTGGGCGGAGCTTAATAAGTGATGTCATCGCTAGCCAATCAGCGACGTTGGATGAAATCCAGAGGTCGCAAGTAGATATATATATTTATTTTATATATTTAATCAGTGGCTCCAATTAAAATAAAACAAAAAATCTCCATTCCATACATTTATTGTACAACTTTTAATACCATTGTAAGCCTTCAAAAATACGTAAATAAAAATTTCATTTTTATTTTCATTAGCGTAGAACCTTTAGGAGTGAGGCTACCTGTTATCTACCTACCTTGGTAGTACCTCCCTGTTTGGTAGCTAAAATTTGCAAAACATGGAAATAATTTTATAATTGGTCAATTTGGGAAGTCAAGATCTTGCAAATGATGAAAACGTAGGTTAAAATGAATTTTGAGATGACCACAAATAAAATTAAATTTGTTTTCCAGGAAAAATGAGGAATGTTATATAAGAATGAAAACAAAATACATCTTTACTAAGAAATTTTAAGGTGTGCAATGTTGCGAATCTATATTACAGATAACAAAAATAAATCAAGTGGAAGGGCTAAACCAAAGTTGTGTTTCAGGAAATTAAGAAACATTAAATTGAAACTTCCAATGAACGTGTCTAGTCTGGAATAAGTAGTATACATTTACTAACGTTTCCATCAGTATTAAAACTAAAATAAGGCAATGTAAAAAAATCATAGTTAAATTACAATAAAAAATTAAAAATATGTAAACATTATAAAATACGTAGGTCAAACAACAAAACAAAGATACCACAGGGAAGACAGTGCTCGCCGCCAGGACGCCGCACGTCAGCGTGACTCACCAGAAATTGAGGGGGACTTGCTCGGGAAAACCCAACGCCGCCACAAAACTGCCAGCTGATGACCTTGCTGTGACGAACCGCCTCCTGGCTGCCACACTCATCATCTTGTTTTGTTTTTATATGCATGCATTTTTATCTCCTTTTCACTTGCTTTGTTTTTCTCCTGTTTATTAAAGCATTTACCTGTTTTGTCAATCATAACGCTCTTCGTTTGTATGAGATTGTTGTAGTGTTTTTCCGTGTTGGTAAATATTTCAATCGCTATATTTGTTTTCTTATTCACTCTGTTACATTGTTTTATAAAACCACATCTGCTATAACTGGATTTCTTCTTCTATGTTATTAATTCTTTCTCCCTTTTCTACCGTTTCTTGCTGTTTCTTGACATGATAGATTATGCTGCGTCTGTCATCACGATAATTCCTTCTCTTTTATTGCTTTCTAATCTCACTTATTTCTTTCTTTTCATCATATCATATTCTTATTCGTTGTTCCTTTCAATGCTTAATCTCATTCTGCTCTAACATTCTATCATACTGAAGACTAAAACTAAATATTGGTATTAGCTCCACACAAACATTAATATTATCTCCACATAGACTTTGGTATTAACACCACACACACACACACACACACTGGTATTAACTTCATACAGACACTGGTATTAACTCCACATAAACACTGGTATTAACACCACACAAACACTGATATTAACTCCATACAGATACTGGTATTAACTCTACACAAACATTGATATTAACTCCACATAAACACTGGTATTAACACCACACAAGCACTGGTATTAACTCCATACAGACACTGGTATTAACTCCATACATATACTAGTATTAACTCCACACAAACATTAGTATTAACTCCACATAAACACTGATATTAACTCCATACACTGGTATTAACTTCATACATACACTGGTACTAACTCCACACAAACATTAGTATTAACTCCACATAAACACTGGTATTAACTACATACACCGGTATTAACTCCATACAGACATTGGCATTAACTCCACACAAGCATTAATATTAACTCCACATAAACACTGGTATTAAAACCACACAAACTCTGGTATTAACACCACACAAACATTAATATTAACTCCATATAAACACTGGTATTAACACCACACAGGCACTGGTATTAATTCCATACAGACACTGATATTAACCCCAAATAGACACTGGTATTAACTCCACACAAACATTAATATTAATTCCACATAAACGCTGGTATTAACCCCAAACAGACACTGGTATTAACACCATACATGAACCGGCATTAACTCCACACAAACAATGGCATTAACTCCACACAGACACTGGTATTAACTCCACACGTACACTGGTAGTGACTTCACACAGACACACTAGTATTAACTCCACACAGACATTCACTGGTATTAACTCCACACCTACACTGGTATTAACTCCACACCTACACTGGTATTAACTCCACACACACACTGGTATTAACTCAGTACCGATCTGACCTAGTTCAGTACTGACCTGACCTAGCTTGGAGAAGGACGTGCCCCTAAGTACTCGTGTTAGTGACCATATGAAATGGCCGCCGTGGATCGTTGTGTTGTGGGGGAAGAGGGATGGTGTGTGAGGAAAGACGACCCCCTGGCCACTCTGTTAAGCCAGCTGGAGCAGTTGAGGAGAGAGAAAGACGTTTTAAAGGGGGAGAACGCAGCCTTAAGAACTTAACTCCTTCAAGTAGGTGTCCTGCCTAGCAGGACCCCTGCGAAGGAGGGTGGGGAGGAGAAGGGGTGGAGAATGGTTGTCTCCAAGGGGACTAGGGTCAGACTCAGGAAAGCTGACCAGGGTGCGGAGTGCAGTAACCCCTACCAAGTGTTGGACGAAGCTGACGAGGAAGAGAAGAGGCAGGACGGTGTGGTGCCAGGAGAGAAAAGGGCAGTTGTTCAAACCCTGCCCAGTCGTAAGGTCGTGGTAGTTGGGTACAGCCAGGTGAGGTTCTTAGATAGGACTTTTTGTGCAAGAGTTAGGAAACGCAGGACTAGGGTGTGTTTTCCTAGGGCTGGGATAGGTCGTGTAGCTGAGAGGATAGATAGGGTTTTGTCAGGGGAGGGTACCAAGCCAGTAGAGTGTCTTAGTGTAGGAGGTAACTACAAAGGAAAGGTTAGGAGTGAGGAACTTTTCAAGAGGTATAGGGAGGCACTAGGGAAGGTTAGAGATAGGGGAGGGATCCCAATAGTATGTGGTGTCTTGCCCAGAAGAGGAGTTGGCTGTGAATGGCTGTCCAGGGCAATTGCTATAAATTGCCGACTGGAAAAACATTGTACAAGCAATGGATGGGCGTTCATTGATAACTGGCAGCCATTCTATGGCAACGACAACCTGTACAGTCGTGATGGAGTACACTTGTCTCGCGCTGGGGTAAAAACGATGTCTGCATCCCTGGAGCGTGGCATTATCACTCCAAAGGGGGAGGGTTTCGCCAGTAGAGAGAGGTCAGGGTAAGTGGGAGTAAAAAAACAAGAGGGTCCTGGGGAGCAAAATTCGTTACTTAGGACAAGGAGCAAAACAGGACCAGGGAAGGGCAGGTTTAAATGTATACTAGACAAACAGTAGGAGCGTTAGAAGTAAAATAGACTTGCTGAAAGTGGTTGCATGTACCGAGAATGTAGACGTCATAGCAATCACCGAAACTTGGGTGAATCTGGCGAGCAAGAAATTTTAATTAGAGAACCACATAGAAGGGTACAACCTTTTTCACAAGGACAGGGAAGGTAGGAAGGGGGTATGGGTCGCACTCTTCGTCAGGGATACATTAAAATGTTGTATTAATAATTCAATAAAGGGTGAAATAGGAACCGAGTCTGTATTGGTAGAAATTGAGGAAGGAAGAGAAAAAACAAATTATGGGAGTGATTTACAGGCCCCCCCCCCCCCCCCCCAAGTCTTGGGAAAGAAGCAGCTCAGCCCATATGGCAGGAAATGAGTAGGGCAGCAAAATACAACAACCTGTGCATTATGGGGATTTCAATTTCAGCAATATTGACTGGAACAACATTGTAGGTGACTATGAATCTGAAGACTTCTTAGACGTAGTATAGGACAATTTTTTAAAACAACTAATTACAGAACCTACTAGAGGTGACAATATATTAGATCTAGCATTAACAAATAAAGAAAATATTATCAGAGATATCACAATAGGGCAAGAACCAGGGAACAGTGATCACAGAGAAATCAGGTTCATCCTAAATTGGGAAACGAAAAATAATGACAATATGGTCATAGTCCCAGACTTTTCGATCGGCGGATTATGGGGGGTTAAGAAGATACCTAGGTGAGGTCGCCTGGGAACAGTCAGGTTAATCCCCTATAGGAACGGGTGTGGTCACCGGCGACACAACAATTGATCATGACAATAATATTTTCATTAGTATACTACGTAAAGTACAACAACAAAATATACCATACAGAAAAATTAGGTAAAAAAAGAGTGAGCCAAGGTGGATGACCAAAAAACTTTAACATGACATAAGAATAAAGAAAGGAATTTATAAGAAATTAAAGGGAGGGGAGTAGCATCTCAGAAATAGGTATAATGAACTATTTAGGAATTTTAAGAAAAATGTAAGGAAGGCAAAGAGGGACTACGAAATCAGGAAAGCAAGAGAATCCAAGGCGAATCCCAAGGGATTTTTCCAAGTTTATAGGCCAAAGGTCAAGGACAAAGTGGGGCCTTTAAAGTCAGAGAGATGGGAAGTGATCGACGAAAGTGAGAAAATAAGCAGAGCATTAAACAACTACTTCTTATAAGTTTTCACAGAAGAAATTCACGAGGAAACGCCAGTAGTGGAACTGATATTTAGGGGAAATGATGAAGAGAAATTAAAGAATATCACTATCAGAAAAGAGGATGTTCTTAAGAAGATAAATAAATTCAAGAAGACAAAATCCCCAGGGCCGGATTTGTTTGTTATTTTGTTTAACAAATTTTTTGACAATTTTTTAGTACAGTCAGCCTATTCTGAGTAATTCAGTCAGATCTTGACACTGAGGGTGGTATCATTTCTCACTGCCACGCAGGACAGAAATTCATACACAAAGAAATACATCATATTCATTAAAAGATGAAATTTTCCCTCGAGTTTTGAAAAAGTGTAAGGAGCAGATTAGCTGACCCCTCGCAAAATTATTTATTTACAAAATCATTAGATACCGGAGTTGTGCCAGACTTGTGGAAACAGGCAAATGTAGTACCCATATTCAAAAAGGGCGACAGAACATCAGCATCAAATTACCGGCCGATTAGTTTGACGTCAGTAGTAGGAAATTTCTTGAATCAATTATAGCAAATAACATCCGATCGCATTTAGAGAAAAACAAATTATTCTACACCTCTGAACATGAGTTTAAAAAGGAAAAATATTGTCTAACAAATCTGCTGACGTTTTTTAGGAAAGTCTTCGAGGTGGAAGATGAGGACGAAAATTAAGATGTTATTTACTTAGACTTTAGCAAAGCGTTTGAGAGAGTACTGCATCAGAGACTTCTGAGAAAAGTTAAGGCTCATAGTATCGAGGGGAAAGTTTTAAATTGGATAAAATCATGGCTCACCGATAGAACACATAGGGTCAGCTTAGATGGTATTAAATCTGAGTGGGGCTGTGTAACCAGTGGGGTTCCCCAGGGATCAGTACTCGGCCCACTCTTGTTCATAATTTATATAAACGATACAGATACTGGGATCAGCAGTGACACAAGCACGTTTGCGGATTACACCAAAATGGAGCGGCAGATTAATTCAGGCCAGGATGCAAATACACTACAGGAGGATTTAAATAAACTGCTGAAGTGGTCATATTGCAACTATATCTTGGGCTAGTCAGGCCGCATCTCGATTATGATGTTCAGTTCTGGTGCCCTTATTACAGAATGGATATCAATTCACCGGAGTCGGTGCAGTGAAGAAGGACGAAAACGATTCCGGGACTTCAAAACCTTCCATATCAAGATAGATTAAAGAAACTAAACTTGCATTCCCTAGAAGGACGAAGAGTGCAGGGAGATATGATAGAAGTATTTAAGTGGGTGAAAGGAATCAATAAAGGAGATATAGATAAAGTGTGCGTGTGTGTGTGTGTCTGCTCTGGGCAGCCGAAACGGCACAATCGTTTTTCATCAAACTTGGTGGAAAAATCGGAAAAAAATCGTACAGTGGAACAAACCTGGTCCCATATCGATGGTTTCTTGAGGAAGCCATTATATAACCATTTTATTTATGCTGGAAAACGATGCAAGTCTACGGACTTGGCGCACCCAGCCCATGATTGCAGTTATCGTACGGCTCCCTCCTCCTCCCCCCACTTTTTTTCTTAGCCTACGTTTTTTTTAATGTTGTGTGGATTAGTAAAGGAAGGAAGATGAGTAAATAGAAGGGGAAACAGAAAATAGTTAGAGATAACAGGTGGGGGGTAGCTGAGTTTCATCAAGCGTCTGGATGCTCAGTTTCAACGTTACCAGCGACCTTACATGGAAAATGAGAAGAGATAAAAATATAATAACAGGAATGCATGGAGAAGATGACTACAATAGACACAGGGTGAATATAGACAGTAAAACAGACAGGAGGTTGACAAAAATAGACAGATTCATACATGCACAAATAGACAATATGGCAACTAACATGACAGACAGACAGCTGACTGACTGGTTAACATTAGTACAGACGGGCTTACATTCAACCACCACGCAGACGAACAGACAGCTGGGATGACAATAGACAGGACAGATAGACTTGAGTCAGATGAGAAGGCATTTATAAACAAGAATAACACCAAATTGACCATAGATGCATTAATGAGGGTAGGAGGTCTTACAGTACATCCACCAGCGTAAATAATAAGACGCATTGAAAACTAACACCCGTTCGCGGAAAGAACGTCGATGGTCGGTCAGTCATGTGAGATGGGCCTAAAACTGACTAACGTAGATAATGACTATGATGACTTAACATAGGTGATGACTTAAGCAGATGGTGACAAATCTAACCAGAATAAAGGTCACTTCTCTTCATAATATAATTTATCTCGGAATGATCATCGGTGATTCATAATAATATTTTTTTTTGTGATTTTAACCTCTCCTTACGGCGAATATTTCTTTAACTATTTATTCTAATCTTTATTCTATTCCTTCTTATAGTATATTAGATACTATCAGTATCACGACCACGACCATGATTATAACAACCAGGACCATGATTATAACAACCATGACCATGATTATAACAACCATGACCATGATTATAAGAACCACAACCATGATTATAACAACCACGACAATGATTATAACAACTACGACCATGATTATAACAACCAAAACTACAATTATAACAAGCACGACTATGAAAATAATAACCACGAATATGATTATAGCAAACACGACCATGATTATAACAACCACGACTATTATTAGAACAACCAGGACTATGATTATAACACCCACGACAATGATTATAACAACTACGACTATGATCCTAACCACATACATGATTATAACAACCACGACTATGATTATAACAACCATGACTATGATTATAACAACCATGACCATGATTATAACAACCATGACCATGATTATAACAACCACGACCATGATTATAACAACCACGACTATGATTATAACAACCACAACAATGATTACAACAACCACGACCATAATTATAACAACCACGACCATGATTATAACAACCACGACTATGATTATAACAACCACGACCATGATTATACCAACCACAACAAAGATTATTACAACCACGACTATGAATATAACACCCACGACCATGATTATAACAACTACGACTATGATCATAACCTCAACCATGATTATAAGAACCACGACTATGATTATAAACCACAACTATGATTATAACAACCAAGACCATGATTATAACAACCACGACCATGATAATAACAACAACGACCATGATTATAACAAACATGACTATGATTATAACAACCACGACCATGATTATAACAACCACGACTATGATTATAACAAACACGACTATGATTATAACAACCACGACCATGATTATTATAACCACGACTATGATTAGAACAACCACGACTATGAATATAACACCCACGACCATGATTATAACAACTACGACTATGATCACAACCACAACCATGATTATAAGAACCACGCCAATGATTATAAACCACAACTATGATTATAACAACCAAGACCATGATTATAAGAACCACGACCATGATTATAACAACCACGACCATGATTATAACAACCACGACTATGATTATAACAACAACGACCATGATTATAACAACCACGACAATGATTATAACAACCACGACCATGATTATAACAACCACGACTATGATTATAACAATCACGACCATGATTATAACAACCATGACTATGATTACAACAAGCACGACCATGAATATAACAAGCACGTCCATGAATATAACAAACACGAAAATGATTGTAACAAGCACGACTATGATAATAACAATCACGACCATGATTATATCAACCGCGCCTGTGATTATAGCAACCACGACCATGATTATGACAACCACGATCAGGATTATGACAACCACGACCATGATAATAACACCCACGACCATGATTATAACAACCACGACCATGATTATAACAACTACGACTATGATTATAACAACCACGACTATAATTATAACAACCACGACCATGATTATAACAACCACGACTATGATTATAACAGCCACGACCATGATTGTAGCAATAACGACCATGATTACAACAACCACGACTATGATGATAACCACCACGACTACTATTATAACAACCACGACCATGATTATAACAACCACGACCATGATTATAACAACCACAACCATGATTATAACAACCACGACCATGATTATAACAACCACGACTACGATTATAACAAATACGAATATGATTATAACAACCACGACCATGATTATAACAACCACGACTTTGATTATAGCAACCACGACCATGATTATAACAACCACGACCATGATTATAACAACCACGACTATGATTATAACAGACACGACCATGATTATAACAACCAAAATATGATTATAACAAGCACGACCATAAATATAACAAGCACGACCATGAATATAACAACCACGACCATGATTATAAAAACCACGACTATGATTATAATAACCACGACCATGATTATAATAACAACGAATATGATTATAACAACCATGACTAAGATCATAACCACGACTAAGATTATAACAACCACGACCATGATTATAACAACCACGACTATGATTATAACAACCACGACCATGATTATAACAAACACGAATATGATTATAACAGCCACGACCATGATAATAACAACCACGATCATAATTATAACAGCCACGACTATGATTATAACAATCACGACCATGAGTATAACAACCATGACTATGATTACAACAAGCATGACCATGACTATAACAAGCACGTCCATGAATATAACAACCACGAAAATGAATGTAACAACCACGACTATGATAATAGCAATCACGATCATGATTATATCAACCGTGCCTATGATTATAACAACCACGACGATGATTATAACAACCACGACCATGATTATAACAACCACGACTATGAATATAACAACCACGACCATGATTATAAAAACCACGACCATGATTATGACAACCACAATCATGATTATAACAACCACGAATATGATTATAACAACCACGACCATGATTATAACACCCACGACCATGATTATAACAACCACGACCATGATTATAACAAACACAACTATGATTACAACAACCACGACCATGATTATAACATCCACGACCATGATTATAACAACCACGACTATGATTATAACAACCACGACCATGATTATAACAACCACGACTATGATTATTACAACCACGACCATGATTATAACAACCATGACTAAGATTAAAACCACGACTATGATTATAACAACCACGACCATGATTATAGCAACAACGACCATGATTATAAGAACCACAACCATGATTATAGCAACCACGACCATGATTATAACAACTACGACCATGATTATAACAACCACAACTACGATTATAACAAGCACGACTATGAAAATAATAACCACGAATATGATTATAGCAACCACGACCATGATTATAACAACCACGACTATGATTATAACAGCCACGACTATGATTATAACAACCACGTCCATGATTATTACAACCACGACTTTGATTAGAACACCCACGACTATGAATATAACATCCACGACTATGATTATAACAACCATGACCATGATTATAACAACCACGACCATGATTATAACAACCACGACTATGATTATAACAACCACAACAATGATTATAACAACGACGACCATAATTATAACAACCACGACCATGATTATAACAACCACAACAATGATTATAACAACGACGACCATAATTATAACAACCACGACCATGATTATAACAACCACAACAATGATTATAACAACCACGACTATGATTATAACAACCACGACTATGATTATAACAACCATGACCATGATTATAACAACCACGACCATGATTACAACAACCACGACTATGATTATAACAACCACAACAATGATTATAACAACGACGACCATAATTATAACAACCACGACCATGATTATAACAACCACGACTATGATTATAACAACCACGACCATGATTATACCAACGACAACCAAGATTATTACAACCACGACTATGAATATAACACCCACGACCATGATTACAACAACCACGACTATAATTATAACAAACACGACTACTATTATAACAACCACGACCATGATTATAACAACCCCGACCATGATTATAACAACCACAACCTTGATTATAACAGCCACGACCATGATTATAACAACCACAACTATCATTATAACAAACACGACCATAAATATAACAAGCACCACCATGAATATAACAACCACGACCATGATTATAATAACAACGAATATGATTGTAACAACCATGACTAAGATCATAACCACGACTAAGATTATAACAACCACGACCATGATTATAACAACCACGACTATGATTATAACAACCACGACCATGATTATAACAAACACGAATATGATTATAACAGCCACGACCATGATAATAACAACCATGATCATAATTATAACAGCCACGACTATGATTATAACAACCACGACCATGAGTATAACAACCATGACTATGATTACAACAAGCACGACCATGACTATAATAAGCACGTCCATGAATATAACAACCACGAAAATGATTGTAACAACCACGACTATGATAATGACAATCACGACCATGATTATATCAACCGTGCCTATGATTATAACAACCACGACGATGATTATAACAACCACGACCATGATTATAACAACCACGACTATGACTATAACAACCACGACCATGATTATAAAAACTACGACCATGATTATGACAACCACAATCATGATTATAACAACCACGAATATGATTATAACAACCACGACCATGATTATAACATCCACGACCATGATTATAACAACCACGAATATGATTATAGCAACCACGACCATGATTATAACAACCACGACTATGATTATTACAACCACAACCATGATTATAACAACCACGACTATGATTATAATAACCACGACCATTAAAATACCAACCACGACCATGATTATAACAACCACGACTATGATTATAACAACCACGACTATGATTATAACAACCACGTCCATGATTATTACAACCACGACTTTGATTAGAACACCCACGACTATGAATATAACACTCACGACCAAGATTATAACAACCACGACTATGATTATAACAACCATGACTAAGATCATAACCACGACTATGATTATAACAACCACGACCATGTTTATAACAAACAAGACCATGATTATAACAACCACGACTATGATTATAACAACCACGACCATGATTATAACCCACAATGACCATGATTATAACAACCGCGAATATGATTATAACAACCACGACCATGATTATAACAACCACGACCATGATTATAACAACCACGACCATGATTATAACAACAACGACTATGATTATAGCAACCACGACCATGATTTTAACAACCACGACTATGATTATAACAAGCACGACCATGAGTATAACAACTACGACCATGATTATAACAACCACGATTATGAATATAACACCCACGACTATGATTATAGCAACCACTACTATGATTATAACAACCACGACTAGTATTAGAACAATCACGACTATGATTATAACACCCACGACAATGATTTTAACAACTACGACTATGGTCATAACCACAACCATGATTATAACAACCACGACAATGATTATAACAACCACGACCATGATTATAACAAACACGACCATGATTACAAAAACCACGATTCATGATTATAACAACCACGACCATGACTATAACAACCACGACCATGATTATCACAACCACGACCATGATTATAACAACCACGACCATGATTATAACAACCACGACTATGATTATAACAGACACGACCATGATTATAACAACCAAAATATGATTATAACAAGCACGACCATAAATATAACAAGCACGACCATGAATATAACAACCACGACCATGATTATAAAAACCACGACTATGATTATAATAACCACGACATGATTATAATAACAACGAATATGATTATAACAACCATGACTAAGATCATAACCACGACTAAGATTACAACAACCACGACCATGATTATAACAACCACGACTATGATTATAACAACCACGACCATGATTATAACAAACACGAATATGATTATAACAGCCACGACCATGATAATAACAACCACGATCATAATTATAACAGCCACGACTATGATTATAACAATCACGACCATGAGTATAACAACCATGACTATGATTACAACAAGCATGACCATGACTATAACAAGCACGTCCATGAATATAACAACCACGAAAATGATTGTAACAACCGCGACTATGATAATAGCAATCACGACCATGATTATATCAACCGAGCCTATGATTATAACAACCACGACGATGATTATAACAACCACGACCATGATTATAACAACCACGACTATGAATATAACAACCACGACCATGATTATAAAAACCACGACCATGATTATGACAACCACAATCATGATTATAACAACCACGAATATGATTATAACAACCACGACCATGATTATAACATCCACAACCATGATTATAACAACCACGACCATGATTATAACAAACACAACTATGATTACAACAACCACGACCATGATTATAACATCCACGACCATGATTATAACAACCACGACTATGATTATAACAACCACGACCATGATTATAACAACCACGACTATGATTATTACAACCACGACCATGATTATAACAACCATGACTAAGATTATAACCACGACTATGATTATAACAACCACAACCATGATTATAACAACCACGACCATGATTATAAGAACCACAATCATGATTATAACAACCACGACCATGATTATAACAACTACGACCATGATTATAACAACCACAACTACGATTATAACAAGCACGACTATGAAAATAATAACCACGAATATGATTATTGCAACCACGACCATGATTATAACAACCACGACTATTATTAGAACAACCAGGACTATGATTATAACACCCACGACAATGATTATAACAACTACGACTATGATCCTAACCACATACATGATTATAACAACCACGACTATGATTATAACAGCCACGACTATGATTATAACAACCATGACCATGATTATAACAACCACGACCATGATTATAACAACCACGACCATGATTATAACAACCACGACTATGATTATAACAACCACAACAATGATTATAACAAAGACGACCATAATTATAACAACCACGACCATGATTATAACAACCACGGCTATGATTATAACAACCACGACCATGATTATACCAAAGACAACCAAGATTATTACAACCAGGACTATGAATATAACACCCACGACCATGATTATAACAACTACGACTATGATCATAACCACAACCATGATTATAAGAACCAAGACTATGATTATAAACCACAACTATGATTATAACAACCAAGACCATGATTATAACAACCACGACCATGATAATAACAACTACGACCATGATTATAACAAACATGACTATGATTATAACAACCACGACCAGGATTATAACAACCACGACTATGATTATAACAACCACGACCATGATTATTACAACCACGACTATGATTAGAACAACCACGACTATGAATATAACACCCACGACCATGATTATAACAACTGCGACTATGATCATAACCACAACCATGATTATTTGAACCACGACTATGATTATAAACCACAACTATGATTATAACAACGAAGACCATGATTATAAGAACCACAACTATGATTATAACAATCACGACCATGATTATAACAACCACGACTATGATTATAACAATCACGACCATGATTATAACAACAATGACTATGATTAAAACAAGCACGCCCATGAATATAACAAGCACGTCCATGAATATAACAACCACGAAAATGATTGTAACAACCACAACTATGATAATAACAATCACGACCATGATTATATCAACCGCGCCTGTGATTATAACAACCACGACCATGATTATAACAACCACGACCACGATTATAACAACCATGACTATGATTATAACAACCACGACCATGATTATAAAAACCACGACCATGATTATGACAACCACGATCATGATTATGACAACCACGACCATGATTATAACAACCACGACCATGATTATAACAAACACGAGTATGATTATAACAACCACGACTATGATTATAACAACCACGACCATGATTATAACAACCACGACTATTATAATAAAAGCCACGACCATGATTATAACAACCACGACCATGATTATTACTACCACGACTATGATTATAACCACGACCATAATTGTAACAATAACGACCATGATTACAACAACCACGACTATAATTATAACAACCACGACTACTATTATAACAACCACGACCATGATTATAGCAACCCCGACCATGATTATAACAACCACAACCTTGATTATTACAACCACGACCATGATTATAACAACCACGACTATGATTATAACAAATACGACTATGATTATAACAACCACGACCATGATTATAACAACCACGACTTTGATTATAACAACCACGACCATGATTATAACAACCACGACCATGATTATAACAACCACGACTATGATTATAACAGCCACGAACATGATTATAACAACCACAACTATCATTATAACAAGCACGACCATAAATGTAACAAGCACCACCATGAATATAACAACCACGACCATGATTATAATAACAACGAATATGATTGTAACAACCATGACTAAGATCATAACCACGACTAAGATTATAACAACCACGACCATGATTATAACAACCACGACTATGATTATAACAACCACGACCATGATTATAACAAACACGAATATGATTATAACAGCCACGACCATGATAATAACAACCATGATCATAATTATAAAAGCCACGACTATGATTATAACAACCACGACCATGATTATAACCCACAATGACCATGATTATAACAACCGCGAATATGATTATAAAAACCACGACCATGATTATAACAACCACGACCATGATTATAACAACAACGACTATGATTATAGCAACCACGACCATGATTTTAACAACCACGACTATGATTATAACAAGCACGACCATGAATATAACAACTACGACCATGATTATAACAACCACGATTATGAATATAACACCCACGACCATGATAATAACAACCATGATCATAATTATAACAGCCACGACTATGATTATAACAACCACGACCATGATTATAACCCACAATGACCATGTTTATAACAACCGCGAATATGATTATAAAAACCACGACCATGATTATAACAACCACGACCATGATTATAACAACAACGACTATGATTATAGCAACCACGACCATGATTTTAACAACCACGACTATGATTATAACAAGCACGACCATGATTATAACAACCACGACTATCATTATAACAATCACGTCCATGATTATAACAACCATGACTATGATTACAACAAGCACGACCATGACTATAACAAGCACGTCCATGAATATAACAACCACGAAAATGATTGTAACAACCACGAATATGATAATAACAATCACGACCATGATTATATCAAGGGTGCCTATGATTATAACAACCACGACGATGATTATAACAACCAGGACCATGATTATAACAACCACGACTATGATTATAACAACCACGACCATGATTATAAAAACTACGACCATGATTATGACAACCACAATCATGATTATAACAACCACGAATATGATTATAACAACCACGACCATGATTAAAACAACCACGACCATGATTATAACAACGACGACCATGATTATAACAAACACAACTATGATTACAACAACCACGACCATGATTATAACATCCACGACTATGATTATAACAACCACGAATATGATTATAGCAACCACGACCATGATTATAACAACCACGACTATGATTATTACAACCACAACCATGATTATAACAACCACGACTATGATTATAATAACCACGACCATTAAAATACCAACCACGACCATGATTATAACAACCACGACTATGATTATAACAACCACGACTATGATTATAACAACCACGACCATGATTATTAAAACCACGACTTTGATTAGAACACCCACGACTATGAATATAACATCCACGACCATGATTATAACAACTGCGACTATGATTATAACACTCACGACCAAGATTATAACAAACACGACTTTGATTATAACAACCATGACTAAGATCATAACCACGACTATGATTATAACAACCACGACCATGTTTATAACAACCAAGACCATGATTATAACAACCACGACTATGATTATAACAACCACGACCATGATTATAACCCACAATGACCATGATTATAACAACCGCGAATATGATTATAAAAACCACGACCATGATTATAACAACCACGACCATGATTATAACAACAACGACTATGATTATAGCAACCACGACCATGATTTTAACAACCACGACTATGATTATAACAAGCACGACCATGAATATAACAACTACGACCATGATTATAACAACCACGATTATGAATATAACACCCACGACTATGATTATAGCAACCACGACTATGATTATAACAACCACGACTAGTATTAGAACAATCACGACTATGATTATAACACCCACGACAATGATTATAACAACTACGACTATGATCATAACCACAACCATGATTATAACAACCACGGCAATGATTATAACAACCACGACCATGATTATAACAACCACGACCATGATTACAAAAACCACGACTCATGATTATAACAACCACGACCATGATTATAACAACCACGACCATGATTATCACAACCACGACCATGATTATAACAACCACGACTATGATTATAACACCCACGACCATGATTATAACAACTACGACTATGATTATAACAACCACGACTATGATTATAACAACAACGAATATGATTATAACAACCACGAAGATGATTATAACAAACACGAATATGATTATAACAACAACGAATATGATTATAACAAACACTACCATGATTATAACAACCACAACAATGATTATTACTACCACGACTTTGATTAAAACAACAACGACTATGAATATAACACCCACGACCATGATTATAACAATCACGACCATGATTATAACAACCTCGACTATGATTATAACAATCACGACCATGATTATAACAACCATGACTATGATTACAACAAGCGCGACCATAAATATAACAAGCACGTCCATGAATATAACAACCACGAAAATGATTGTTACAACCACGACTATGATAATAACAGTCACGACCATGATTATATCACCCGCGCCTATGATTATAACAACCACGACCATGATTATAACAACCACGACCATGATTATAACAACCTTGACTATGATTACAAAAAGGACCTCCAAGAATATAACAAGCACGTCCATGGATATAACAACCACGACCATGATTATAACAACCAAGACTATGATAATAACAATCACGACTATGATAATAACAACCACAACCATGATTATATTAACCGCACCTTTGATTATAACAACCGCGACCATCATTACAACAACCACAACCATGATTGTATCAACCACGACTAAGATTAAAACTACCACGACTATGATTATAACAACCACGACCATGATTATGACAATCACGACTATGGTTATAACAACCACAACCATGAGAATAACAACAAAGACCATGATTACAGCAACCACGACCATGATAATAACAACCACGATCATAATTATAACACTCACGACCATGATTATAACATCCACAACTATGAATATAACAACCTTGACTAAGATTATAACAACCACGACCATGATTATAACAACCACGACCATGATTATATCAACCATGACCATGATTATGACAACCACGACTATGAATATAACATCCACCACCATAATTATAACAACCACGACCATGATTATAACAACCACGACTATGATTATAACAACCACGACAATGATTATAACAACCACGATTATGATTATAACAACCACGACCACGAATATAATAACCACGAATATTATTATAAGAACCATGACTAAGATTTTAACAACCACGACCATGATTATAACAACCACGACTATGGTTAAAACAATCACGACTATGATAATAACAAGCACGACCATGATTATATCACCCGCGCCTATGAATATAACAACCACGACCATGATGATAACAACCTTGACTACGATTACAAAAAGCACGTCCACGAATATAACAAGCACGTCCATGAATATAACAACCACGACCATGATTTTAAGAACCAAGACTATGATAATAACAATCATGACCATTATTATATTAACCGCACCTTTGATTATAACAACCACGACCATGATTATAACAACCACGACCATGATGACAACAACCACGACCATGATTGTATCAACCACGACCATGATTAAAACAACCACGACAATGATTATAACAACCACGACCATGATTATAACAACCACGACCATGATTATAACAAACCTTGGCCATGATTATAACAACCACGACTGTGATTATAACAACCACGACCATGATTATAAGAACCACGACTATGATTATAACAACCACGACCATGATTATAACAACCACGACTATGATTATAACAACCACGACTCTGATTATAACAACAACGACTATGATTATAACAACCAAGACCATGATTATAACAAACCCGACAATGATGATAACAACCTCGACCATGATTATAACAACGACGACTATGAATATAACATCCACCACCATGATTATAACAACCACGAGTATGATTATAACAACCACGACCATGATTATAATAACCACGACCATGATTATAACAACCACGACAATGATTATATCAACCATGACCATGATTATTACAACCAAGACCATCAGTATAACAACTACGACCATGACTATAACAACCACGACCATGATTATAACAATCACGACTATGATTATAACAGCCACGACCATGATTATAACAACCACGAACATGATTAAAAGAACCACAACTATGATTATAACAGCCATGACCATGATTATAACAACCATGACCATGATTATAACTACGACCATGATTATAACAACCACGACTATGACTATACCAACCACGATTATGAATATACCACCACGACTATGATTATTGCTACCAGGACCATGATTATAACAACCACGACCATGATTATAACAAACTTTGGGCATGATTGTAACAACCACTACTGTGATTTTGACAACCACGACCATGATTATAACAACCACGACTATGATTATATCAACCACGACCATAATTATAACAACCAAGACTATGATTTTAAAAACCACGACTCTGATTATACCAACAACGACTATGATTATAACAACCAAGACCATGATTAAAACAACGACGACAATGATGATAACAACCTCGACCATGATTATAACAACCACGACTATGAATATAACATCCACGACCATGATTATAACAACCACGACTATGATTACAACAACCACGACCCATGATTATAATAACCACAACTATGATTATAACAACCAGGACTATGATTATAACAACCACGACCATGATTATAACAACCACGACTATGATTATAACAACCACGACTATGATTATAACAACCACGACTATGATTATAACAACAACGACCATGATTATAATAACCACGAATATGATTATAAGAACCATGACTAAGATTATAACAACCACGACCATGATTATAACAACCACGACTATGGTTATAACAATCACGACTATGATAATAACAACCACGACCATGATTATATCACCCGCGCCTATGATTATAACAACCACGACCATGATTATAACAACCACGACCATGACTATAACAACCTTGACTATGATTACAAAAAGCACGTCCAAGAATATAACAAGCACGTCCATGAATATAACAACCACGACCATGATTATAACAACCAAGACTATGATAATAACAATCTCGACTATGATAATAACAACCACGACCATGCGTATATCAACCGCACCTTTGATTATAACAACCACGACCATGATTATAACAACCGCGACAATGATTACAACAACCACGACCATGATTGTATCAACCACGACCATGATTATAACAACCACTACTATGATTATAGCAACCACGACCATGATTATAACAACCACGACCATGATTATAACGAACACGAATATGATTATAACAGCCATGACCATGATAATAACAACCACGATCATAATTATAACAGCCACGACTATGATTATAAAAATCAAGACAACGAGTATAACAACCATGACTATAACTACAACAAGCACGACCATGAATATAACAAGCACGTCCAATAATATAACAACCACGAAAATGATTGTAACAACCACGACTATGATAATAACAATCACGACCATGATTACATCAACCGCGCCTATGATTATATCAACCACGACGATGATTATAACAACCACGACCATGATTACAACAACCACGACTATGATTATAACAACCACGACCATGATTATAAAAACCACGACCATGATTATGACAACCACGATCATGATTATAACAACCACGAATATGATTACAACAACCACGACCATGATTATAACTACCACGACTATGATTATAACAACCACGACAATGATTATAACAAACACGACTATGATTACAACAACCACGACCATGATTCTAACATCCACGACCATGATTATAACAACCACGACTATGATTATAACAACCACGACCATGATTATAACAACCACGACTATGATTATTACAACCACGACCATGATTATAACAACCACGACTATGATTATAACAACCACGACCATTATTATACCAACCACGACCATGATTATAGCAACCACGACTATGATTATAACAACCACGAGTATGATTATAACAACCACGACCATGATTATTACAACCACGACTTTGATTAGAACAACCACGACTATGAATATAACATCCATGACCATGAATATAACAACTACGACTATGACTATAATACTCACGACCAAGATTATAACAACCACGACTATGATTATAACAACCATGACTAAGATCATATCCACGACTATGAATATAACAACCAAGACCATGATTATAACAACCAAGACCATGATTATAAGAACCACGACTATGATTATAACAACCACGACCATGATTATAACCCACAATGACCATGATTATAACAACCGCGAATATGATTATAACAACCACGATCATGATTATAACAACCACGACCATGATTATAACAACCACGACCATGATTATAACAACCACGACTATGATTATAACAACCACGACCATGATTATAACAACCACGACAATGATTATATCAACCATGACCATGATTATTACAACCAAGACCATGAGTATAACAACCACGACCATGATTATAACAACCACGACCATGGTTATAAAAACCACGTCTATGATTATAACAACGACCATGATTATAACAGCCACGAATATGATTAAAAGAACCACAGCTATCATTATAACAACCATGACCATGATTATAACAACCATGATCATGATTATAACTACGACCATGATTATAACACCCACGACTATGACTAAAACAACCACGATAATGAATATAACAACCACGACTATGATTATTGCTACCAGGACCATGATTATAACAACCACGACCATGATTATAACAAACTTTGGCGATGATTGTAACAACCACTACTGTGATTTTAACAACCACGACCATGATTATAACAACCACGACTATGATTATAACAACCACGACCATGATTATAACAACCAGGACTATGATTATAACAACCACGACTCTGATTATAACAACGACGACTACGATTATAACAACCAAGACCATGATTAAAACAACGACGACAATGATGATAACAACCTCGACCATGATTATAACAACCACGACTATGAATATAACATCCACGACTATGATTATAACAACCACGACTATGATTATAGCAACCACGACCATGATTATAACAACCACGACTATGATTATAACAACCACGACTATGATTATAACAACCACGAATATGATTATAACAACCACGACCATGATTATAATAACCACGAATATGATTTTAAAAACCATGACTAAGATTATGACAACCACGACCATTATTATAACAACCACGACTATGGTTTTAACAATCACGACTATGATAATAAAAACCACGACCATGATTATAACAACCTTGACTATGATTACAAAAAGCACGCCCAAGAATATAACAAGCACGTCCATGAATATAACAACCACGACCATGATTATAACAACCAAGACTATGATAATAACAATCACGACTATAATAATAACAACCACGACCATGCTTATATCAACCGCACCTTTGATTTTAACAACCACGACCATGATTATAACAACCGCGACAATGATTACAACAACCTCGACCATGATTGTATCAACCACGACCATGATTATAACAACCACGACTATGATTATAGCAACCACGACCATGATAATAACAACCACGATCATAATTATAACAGCCACGACAATGATTATAACAATCACGACAATGAGTATAACAACCATGACTATGATTACCTCAAGCATGACCATGACTATAACAAGCACGTCCATGAATATAGCAACCACGGAAATGATTGTAACAACCACGACTATGATAATAACAATCACGACCATGATTATATCAACCGCGCCTATGATTATATCAACCACGACGATGATTATAACAACCACAACCATGATTATAACAACCACGACTATGATTATAACAACCACGACCATGATTATAACAATCACGACCATGATTATGACAACCACGATCATGACTATAACAACCACGAATATGATTACAACAACCACGACCATGATTATAACAACCACGACCATGATTATAACAACCACGACAATGATTATATCAAACACGACTATGATTACAACAACCACGACCATGATTATAACATCCACGACCATGATTATAACAACCACGACTATGATTATAACAACCACGACCATGATTATAACAACCACGACAATGATTATTACAACCACGACCATGATTATAGCAACCACGACTATGATTATAACAACCACGACCATTATTATACCAACCACGACCATGATTATAGCAACCACGACTATGATTATAACAACCACGAGTATGATTATAACAACCACAACCATGATTATTACAACCACGACTTTGATTAGAACAACCACGCCTATGAATATAACATCCATGACCATGATTATAACAACTACGACTATGATTATAATACTCACGACCAAGATTATAACAACCACAACTATGATTATAACAACCATGACTAAGATCATAACCACGACTATGATTATAACAACCAAGACCATGATTATAACAACCACGACTGTGATTATAACAACCACGACCATGATTATAACAACCACGACTATGATAATAACCCACAATGACCATGATTATAACAACCGCAAATATGATTATAACAACCACGACCATGATTATAGCAACCACGACCATGATTATAACAACCACGACCATGATTAAAACAACCACGACTATGATTATAACAACCACGACCATGATTTTAAAAACCACGACTATGATTATAACAAGCACGAACATGAATATAACAACTACGACCATGATTATAACCACCACGATTATGAATATAGCACCCACGACTATGATTATAGCAACCACGACCATGATTATAACAACCACGACTATTATTGGAACAATCACGACTATGATTATAACACCCACAACAATGATTATAACAACTACGACTATGATCATAACCACAACCACGATTATAACAACCACGACAATGATTATAACAACAACGACCATGATTACAACAACCACGACTCATGATTATAACAACCACGACCATGATTTTAAGAACCACGACAATTATTATAACAAACACGACTATGATTACAACAACCAAGACCATGATTATAACATCCACGACCATGATTATAACAACCACGACTATGATTATAACAACCACGACCATGATTATAACAACCACGACTATGATTATTACAACCACGACCATGATTATAACAACCACGACTATGATTATAACAACCACGACCATTATTATACCAACCACGACCATGATTATAGCAACCACGACTATGATTATAACAACCACGAGTATGATTATAACAACCACGACCATGATTATTACAACCACGACTTTGATTAGAACAACCACGCCTATGAATATAACATCCATGACCATGATTATAACAACTACGACTATGATTATAATACTCACGACCAAGATTATAACAATCACGACTATGATTATAACAACCATGTCTAAGATCACACCCACGACTATGATTATAACAACCAAGACCATGATTATAACAACCAAGACCATGATTATAACAACCACGACTATGATTATAACAACCACGAGTATGATTATAACAACCACGACCATGATTATTACAACCACGACTTTGATTAGAACAACCACGCCTATGAATATAACATCCATGACCATGATTATAACAACTACGACTATGATTATAATACTCACGACCAAGATTATAACAACCACGACTATGATTATAACAACCACGACCATTATTATACCAACCACGACCATGATTATAACAACCAAGACCATGATTATAACAATCACGACTATGATTATAACAACCATGACTAAGATCACACCCACGACTATGATTATAACAACCAAGACCATGATTATAACAACCAAGACCATGATTATAACAACCACGACTATGATTATAACAACCACGGCCATGTTTATTACAACCACGTCTATGATTATAACAACCACGACCATGATTATGACAACCACGACCATGATTATAACAACCACGACCATGATTATAACAACCACGACTATGATTATAACAACCACGACCATGATTTTAAAAACCACGACTATGATTATAACAAGCACGAACATGAATATAACAACTACGACGATTATGAATATAACACAGACGACTATGATTAGAGCAACCACGACCATGATTATAACAACCACGACTATTATTAGAATAATCACGACTATGATTATAACAACCACGACAATGATTATAGCAACTACGACTATGATCATAACCACAAACATGATTATAACAGCCACGACAATGATTATAACAACCACGACCATGATTATAACAACCACGACCATGATTACAACAACCACGACTCATGATTATAACAACCACGACCATGATTATAACAACCACGACCATGATTATAACAACCACGACCATGATTAAAACAACAACGAATTTGATTATAACACCCACGACGATGATTATAACAACTATGACTATGATCATAACCACCACCATGATTAAAACAACCACGACTACGAATATAACACCCACGACCATGATTATAACAACCACGACCATGATTATAACAACCACGACTATGATTATAGCAACCACGACCATGATTATAACAACCACGACTATGATTATTGCGACCATCACCATGATTATAACAACCACCACTATGATTATAACAACCACGACCATTATTATACCAACCACGACCATGATTATAGCAACCACGACTATGATTATAACAACCACGAGTTTGATTATAACAACAACGACCATGATTATAACAACCACTACCATGATTATAACAACCATGACTATGATTATAACAACCACGACCATGATTTTAAAAACCACGACTATGATTATAACAAGCACGAACATGAATAAAACAACTACGACCATGATTATAACCACCACGATTATGAATATAACACCCACGACTATGATTATAGCAACCACGACCATGATTATAACAACCACGACTATTATTAGAACAATCACGACTATGATTATAGCACCCACGACCATGATTATAACAACAACGACCATGATTATAACAACCACGACTATGATTATAACAACCACGACTATGATTATATCAACCACGACCATGATTATAACAACCACGACTATGATCATAACAGCCCCGACCATGATTATAACAACCACGACCATGATTATTACTACCATGACTATGATTATAACAACCACGACCATGATTGTAACAATAACGACCATGATTACAACAACCTCGACTATGATTATAACAACCACGACTACTATTATAACAACCACGACCATGATTATAACAACCACGACCATGATTATAACAACCACAACCATGATTATAACAACGACGACCATGATTATAACAACCACGAATATGATTATAACAAATACGACTATGATCATAACAACCACGACCATGATTATAACAACCACGTCCATGATTATAACAACCACGTCCATGATTATAACAACCACGACCATGATTATAACAACCACGACTATGATTATAACAACCATGCCAATGATTATAACAACCACAACCATGATTATAACAACCACGACCATAATAATAACAACCACGACCATGATTATAACAACCACGACTATGATTATAACAGCCACGACGATGAATCTAACAACCACGACCCTGATTATAACAACCACGACCATGAATATAAAAACCAAAACTATGATTATAGCAACCACGACTATGTTTATAACAACCACGACCATGATTATAACAACCACGCCCATGATTATAAAAATCACGACTATGATCATAACAACCACGACCATGATTATAACAACCACGACAATGATTATAACATCCACGACCATGATTATAACAACCACAACTATGATTATAACAAGCACGACCATAAATATAACAAGCACGACCATGAATATAACAACCACGACCATGATTATAAAAACCACGACTATGATTATAATAACCACGACCATGATTATAATAACAACGAATATGATTATAACAACCATGCCTAAGATCATAACCACGACTAAGTTTATAACAACTACGACCATGATTATACCAACCACGACTATGATTATTGCAACCACGACCATGATTATATCAAACACGAATATGATTATAACAGCCACGACCATGATAATAACAACCACGATCATAATTATAACAGCCACGACTATGATTATAACAATCACGACCATGAGTATAACAATCATGACTATGATTACAACAAGCACGACCATGACTATAACAAGCATGTCCATGAATATAACAACCACGAAAATGATTGTAACAACCACGAAAATGATTGTAACAACCACGACTATGATAATAACAATCACGACCGTGATTATATCAACCGTGCCTATGATTATAACAACCACGACGATGATTAAAACAACCACGACCATGATTATAACAACCACGACTATGATTATAACAACCACGACCATGATTAAAAAAACCACGACCATGATTATGACAACCACAATCATGATTATAACAACTACGAATATGATTATAACAACCACAACCATGATTATAACAACCACGACCATGATTATAACAACCACGACCATGATTATAACAACCACAACTATGATTATAACAACCACGACTATGATTATAACAACCACGACCATGATTATAACAACCACGACTATGATTATTACAATTACGAAAATGATTATAACAACCACGACTATGATTATAACAACCACGACCATTATTATACCAACCACGACCATGATTATATCAACCACGACTATGATTATAACAACCACGTCTATGATTGTAACAACCACGACCATGATTATTACAACCACGACATTGATTAGAACACCCACGACTATGAATATAACATCCACGACCATGATTATAACAAGTACGACTATGATTATAACACTCACGACCAAGATTATAACAACCACGACTATGATTATAACAGCCATGACTAAGATCATAACCACGACTATGATTATAACAACCACGACCATGATTATAAGAACCAAGACCATGATTATAACAACCATGACTATGATTATAACAACCACGACCATGATTATAACCCACAATTACCATGGTTATAACAACCGCGAATATGATTATAACAACCACGACCATGATTATTACAACCACGACCATGATTATAACAACCACGACCATGATTATAACAAGCACGACTATGATTATAACATCCACGACCATGATTTTAACAACCACGACTATGATTATAACAAGCACGACCATGAATAAAACAACTACGACCATGATTATAACAACCACGATTATGAATATAACACCCACGACTATGATTATAGCAACCACGATCATGATTATAACAACCACGACTATTATTAGAACAATCACGTCTATGATTATAACACCCACGACAATGATTATAACAACTACGAATATGATCATAACCACAACCATGATTATTACAACCACGACAATGATTATAACAACCACGACCATGATTATAACAACCACGACCATGATTACAACAACCACGACTCATGATTATAACAACCACGACCATGATTATAACAACCACGACCATGATTATAACAACCACGACCATGATTATAACAACCACGACCATGATTATAACAACCACGACTATGATTATAACAACCACGACCATGATTATGACAACCACGACTATTGTTATAACAACCACGACCATAATATAACCAAAACGACCATGATTATAACAACCACAACCATGATTATAAAAACCACGACTATGATTATAACAACCACGACCATGATTATAACAACCAAGACCATGATTACAACAACCACGACCATGATAATAACAACCACGATCATAATTATAACAACCACGATCATGATTATAACAACCACGAATATGATTATAACAACCACGACCATGATTATAACACTCACGACCATGATTATAACAACCACGACTATGAATATAACAACCATGACTAAGATTATAACAACCACGATCATGATTATAACAACCACGACCATGATTATATCAACCATGACCATGATTATAACAACCAAGACTATGATTATAACAACCACGACAATGATTATAACAACCACGAAAATGATTATATCAACCACGACCATGATTATAACAACCAAGACCATGATTATAACAACCACGACAATGATTATAACAACCACGACCATTATTATAGAAACCACGTCTATGAATATAACAACGACTATGATTATAATAACCACGACCATGATTATATGACCCACAACTATGATTATAACAACCATGACCATGATTATAACAACCATGACCATGATTATAACTACGACCATGAATAACAACCACGACTATGACTCTAACAACCACGATTATGAATATAACAACCACGACTATGATTATAGCTACCACGACCATGATTGTAACAACAACGACCAAGAGTTCAACAGCCACGACCATGATTATAACAACGACGACTATAATTATAAGAACCACGACCATGATTATAACAACCACGACCATGATTATAACAAACCTTGGCCATGATTTTAACAACAACGACCATGATTATAACAACCAAAACCATGATTATAACAACCTCGACAATGATGATAACAACCTCGACCATGATTATAACAACCACGACTATGAATATAACATCCACGACCATGATTATAACAACCACGACCATGATTATATTAACCACGACTATGATTATAACAACCACGACTCTGATTATAACAACCACGACCATGATTATAACAACCACGACCATGATTATATCAACCACGACTATGATTATATCAACCACGACTATGATTATAACAACCACGACTATGATTATAACAACCACGACCACGATTATAATAAACACGAATATGATTATATGAACCATGACTAAGATTATAACATCCACGACCATGATTATAACAACCACGACTATGGTTATAACAATCACGACTATGATAATAACAACCACGACCATGATTATATCACCCACGCCTATGATTATAACATTCACGACCATGATTATAACAACCACGACCATGATTATAACAACCTTGACTGCGATTACAAAAAGCACGTCTGCGAATATAGCAACCTAGACCATGATTATAACAACCAAGACTATGATAATAACAATCACGACTATGATAATAACAACCACGACCATGATTATATTAACCGCATCTTTGATTATAACAACCACGACCATGATTATAACAACCACGACAATGATTATATCAACCATGACCATGATTATAACAACCAAGACCATGATTATAACAACCACGACCATGATTATAACAACCAGGACCATGATTATAACAATCACGACTATGATTATAACAGCCACGACCATGATTATAAAAACCACGTCTATGAATATAACAACGACCATGATTATAACAACCACGACCATGATTATATGAACCACAACTATGATTATAAGAACCATGACCATGATTAAAACAACCATGACCATGATTATAAATACGACCATGATTATAACAACCACGACTATGACTATAACAACCACGATTATGAATAGAACAACCTCGACTATGATTATTGCTACCACGACCATGATTATAGCAACCACGACCATGATTATAACAAACCTTGGCCATGATTATAACAACCACTACTGTGATTATAACAACCACGACCATGATTATAACAACCACGACTATGATTATAACAACCACGACCATGATTATAACAACCACGACTATGATTATAACAACCACGACTCTGATTATAACAACAACGACTATGATTATAACAACCAAGAACCATGATTACAATAACCACGAATATGATTATAAGAACCATGACTAAGATTATAACAACCACGACCATGATTATAACAACCACGACTGTGGTTATAACAATCACGACTATGATAATAACAACCACGACCATGAATATATCACCCGCGCCTATGATTAAAACAACCACGAACATGATTATAACACCCACGACCATGATTATAACAACCTTGACTATGATTACAAAAAGCACGTCCAAGAATATAACAAGCACGTCCATGAATATAACGACCACGACCATGATTATAACAACCAAGACTATGATAATAACAATCACGACTATGATAATAACAACCACGACTATGCTTATATCAACCGCACCTTTGATTATAACAACCACGACCATGATTATAACATCCGCGACAATGATTACAACAACCACGACCATGATTGTATCAACCACGACCATGATTATAACAACCACGACTATGATTATAGCAACCACGACCATGATTATAACAACCACGTCCATGATTACAACAACAACGACTATGATTATAAAAACCAAGACCATGATTATAAAAATCACGACCATGATTATAAAAACCACGACCATGATTATAACAACCTTCGCCATGATTATAACAACCACGACTGTGATTATAACAACCACGACCATGATTATAACAAACACGACTATGATTATAACAACCACGACAATAATGATAACAACCTCGACGATGATTATAAGAACCACGACTATGAATATAACATCCACCACCAGGATTATAACAACCACGACTATGATTATAAGAACCACGACCATGATTATAATGACCACGACTATGATTATAACAACCACGACTCTGATTATAGCAACCACGACCATGATTATAGCAACCACGACTATGGTTATAACAACTACAACCATGAATATAACGAAAACGACCATGATTATAACAACCACGACTATGATTATAAAATCCACGACTATGATTACAACAACCACGACCGTGATTATAATAACCACGAATATGATTATAACAATCACGACCATGATTAAAATAACCACGAATATGATTATAAGAACCATGACTATAATTACAACAAACACGACCATGGTTATAACAACCACGACTATGGTTATAACAACCACGACCATGAATATAACAAAACGACCATGATTATAACAACCACAACCATATTTATAAAAACCACGACTATGATTATAACAAGCACGACCATGATTATAACAATCACGAATATGATTATAACAACCACGACCATGATTATAACAATCACGAATATGATTATATCAACCACGACCATGATTATAACACTCACGACCATGATTATAACAACCACGACTATGATTATAACAATCATGACTATGATCATAACCACGACTATGATTATACCAACCAAGAACATGATTGTAACAACCAAGACCATGATTATAACAACCATGACCATGATTAATACAAACCGCGACTTTGATTAGAGCAACCACGACTATGAATATAACATCCATGACCATGATTATAACAACTACGACTATGATTATAATACTCACGACCATGATTATAACAACCACGACTATGATTATAACAACCACGACTCTGATTATAACAACCACGACCATGATTATAGCAACCACGACTATGGTTATAACAACTACAACCATGAATATAACGAAAACGACCATGATTATAACAACCACGACTATGATTATAAAATCCACGACTATGATTATAACAACCACAACCATATTTATAAAAACCACGACTATGATTATAACAAGCACGACCATGATTATAACAATCACGAATATGATTATAACAACCACGACCATGATTATAACACTCACGACCATGATTATAACAACCACGACTATGATTATAACAATCATGACTATGATCATAACCACGACTATGATTATACCAACCAAGAACATGATTGTAACAACCAAGACCATGATTATAACAACCATGACCATGATTAATACAAACCGCGACTTTGATTAGAGCAACCACGACTATGAATATACCATCCATGACCATGATTATAACAACTACGACTATGATTATAATACTCACGACCATTATTATAACAACCACGACTATGATTATAACAACCATGACTAAGATCATAACCACGACTATGATTATAACAACCACGACCATGATTATAACAACCAAGACCATGAATATAACAACCACGACTATGATTATAACAACCACGACCATGATAATAACCCACAATGCCATGATTATAACAACCGCGAATATGATTATAACAACCACGACCATGATTATAACAACCACGACCATGATTATAACAACCACGACCATGATTATAACAACCACGACCATAATTATAACAACCACGACTATTATTAGAACAATCACGACTATGATTAGAACACCCACGACAATGATTATAACAACTACGACTATGATCATAACCACAACCATGATTATAACAACCACGACAATGACTATAACAACCACGACCATGATTATAACAACCACGACCATGATTACAACAACCACGACTCATGATTATAACAACCACGACCATGATTATAACAATCACGACTATGATTATAACAGCCACGACCATGATTATAAAAACCACGTCTATGAATATAACAACGACCATGATTATAACAACCACGACCATGATTATATGAACCACAACTATGATTATAAGAACCATGACCATGATTAAAACAACCATGACCATGATTATAACTACGACCATGATTATAACAACCACGACTATGACTATAACAACCACGATTATGAATAGAACAACCTCGACTATGATTATTGCTACCACGACCATGATTATAGCAACCACGACCATGATTATAACAAACCTTGGCCATGATTATAACAACCACTACTGTGATTATAACAACCACGACCATGATTATAACAACCACGACTATGATTATAACAACCACGACCATGATTATAACAACCACGACTATGATTATAACAACCACGACTCTGATTATAACAACAACGACTATGATTATAACAACCAAGACCATGATTACAATAACCACGAATATGATTATAAGAACCATGACTAAGATTATAACAACCACGACCATGATTATAACAACCACGACTGTGGTTATAACAATCACGACTATGATAATAACAACCACGACCATGAATATATCACCCGCGCCTATGATTAAAACAACCACGAACATGATTATAACAACCACGACCATGATTATAACAACCTTGACTATGATTACAAAAAGCACGTCCAAGAATATAACAAGCACGTCCATGAATATAACGACCACGACCATGATTATAACAACCAAGACTATGATAATAACAATCACGACTATGATAATAACAACCACGACTATGCTTATATCAACCGCACCTTTGATTATAACAACCACGACCATGATTATAACATCCGCGACAATGATTACAACAACCACGACCATGATTGTATCAACCACGACCATGATTATAACAACCACGACTATGATTATAGCAACCACGACCATGATTATAACAACCACGTCCATGATTACAACAACAACGACTATGATTATAAAAACCAAGACCATGATTATAAAAATCACGACCATGATTATAAAAACCACGACCATGATTATAACAAACCTTCGCCATGATTATAACAACCACGACTGTGATTATAACAACCACGACCATGATTATAACAAACACGACTATGATTATAACAACCACGACAATAATGATAACAACCTCGACGATGATTATAAGAACCACGACTATGAATATAACATCCACCACCAGGATTATAGCAACCACGACTATGATTATAAGAACCACGACCATGATTATAATGACCACGACTATGATTATAACAACCACGACTCTGATTATAGCAACCACGACCATGATTATAGCAACCACGACTATGGTTATAACAACTACAACCATGAATATAACGAAAACGACCATGATTATAACAACCACGACTATGATTATAAAATCCACGACTATGATTACAACAACCACGACCGTGATTATAATAACCACGAATATGATTATAACAATCACGACCATGATTAAAATAACCACGAATATGATTATAAGAACCATGACTATAATTACAACAAACACGACCATGGTTATAACAACCACGACTATGGTTATAACAACCACGACCATGAATATAACAAAACGACCATGATTATAACAACCACAACCATATTTATAAAAACCACGACTATGATTATAACAAGCACGACCATGATTATAACAATCACGAATATGATTATAACAACCACGACCATGATTATAACAATCACGAATATGATTATATCAACCACGACCATGATTATAACACTCACGACCATGATTATAACAACCACGACTATGATTATAACAATCATGACTATGATCATAACCACGACTATGATTATACCAACCAAGAACATGATTGTAACAACCAAGACCATGATTATAACAACCATGACCATGATTAATACAAACCGCGACTTTGATTAGAGCAACCACGACTATGAATATAACATCCATGACCATGATTATAACAACTACGACTATGATTATAATACTCACGACCATGATTATAACAACCACGACTATGATTATAACAACCACGACTCTGATTATAACAACCACGACCATGATTATAGCAACCACGACTATGGTTATAACAACTACAACCATGAATATAACGAAAACGACCATGATTATAACAACCACGACTATGATTATAAAATCCACGACTATGATTATAACAACCACAACCATATTTATAAAAACCACGACTATGATTATAACAAGCACGACCATGATTATAACAATCACGAATATGATTATAACAACCACGACCATGATTATAACACTCACGACCATGATTATAACAACCACGACTATGATTATAACAATCATGACTATGATCATAACCACGACTATGATTATACCAACCAAGAACATGATTGTAACAACCAAGACCATGATTATAACAACCATGACCATGATTAATACAAACCGCGACTTTGATTAGAGCAACCACGACTATGAATATACCATCCATGACCATGATTATAACAACTACGACTATGATTATAATACTCACGACCAAGATTATAACAACCACGACTATGATTATAACAACCATGACTAAGATCATAACCACGACTATGATTATAACAACCACGACCATGATTATAACAACCAAGACCATGAATATAACAACCACGACTATGATTATAACAACCACGACCATGATAATAACCCACAATGCCATGATTATAACAACCGCGAATATGATTATAACAACCACGACCATGATTATAACAACCACGACCATGATTATAACAACCACGACCATGATTATAACAACCACGACCATAATTATAACAACCACGACTATTATTAGAACAATCACGACTATGATTAGAACACCCACGACAATGATTATAACAACTACGACTATGATCATAACCACAACCATGATTATAACAACCACGACAATGACTATAACAACCACGACCATGATTATAACAACCACGACCATGATTACAACAACCACGACTCATGATTATAACAACCACGACCATGATTATAACAACCAAGACCATAATTATAACAACCATGACCATGATTAATACAACCGCGACTTTGATTAGAGCAACCACGACTATGAATATAACATCCATGACCATGATTATAACAACTACGACTATGATTATAATACTCACGACCAAGATTATAACAACCACAACTATGATTATAACAACCATGACTAAGATCATAACCACGACTATGATTATAACAACCACGACCATGATTATAACAACCAAGACCATGAATATAACAACCAGGACTATGATTATAACAACCACGACCATGATTATAACCCACAATGCCATGATTATAACAACCGCGAATATGATTATAACAATCACGACCATGATTATAACAACCACGACCATGATTATAACAACCAAGACTATGATAATAACAATCACGACTATGATAATAACAACCACGACTATGCTTATATCAACCGCACCTTTGATTATAACAACCACGACCATGATTATAACATCCGCGACAATGATTACAACAACCACGACCATGATTGTATCAACCACGACCATGATTATAACAACCACGACTATGATTATAGCAACCACGACCATGATTATAACAACCACGTCCATGATTACAACAACAACGACTATGATTATAAAAACCAAGACCATGATTATAAAAATCACGACCATGATTATAAAAACCACGACCATGATTATAACAAACCTTCGCCATGATTATAACAACCACGACTGTGATTATAACAACCACGACCATGATTATAACAAACACGACTATGATTATAACAACCACGACAATAATGATAACAACCTCGACGATGATTATAAGAACCACGACTATGAATATAACATCCACCACCAGGATTATAGCAACCACGACTATGATTATAAGAACCACGACCATGATTATAATGACCACGACTATGATTATAACAACCACGACTCTGATTATAGCAACCACGACCATGATTATAGCAACCACGACTATGGTTATAACAACTACAACCATGAATATAACGAAAACGACCATGATTATAACAACCACGACTATGATTATAAAATCCACGACTATGATTACAACAACCACGACCGTGATTATAATAACCACGAATATGATTATAACAATCACGACCATGATTAAAATAACCACGAATATGATTATAAGAACCATGACTATAATTACAACAAACACGACCATGGTTATAACAACCACGACTATGGTTATAACAACCACGACCATGAATATAACAAAACGACCATGATTATAACAACCACAACCATATTTATAAAAACCACGACTATGATTATAACAAGCACGACCATGATTATAACAATCACGAATATGATTATAACAACCACGACCATGATTATAACAATCACGAATATGATTATATCAACCACGACCATGATTATAACACTCACGACCATGATTATAACAACCACGACTATGATTATAACAATCATGACTATGATCATAACCACGACTATGATTATACCAACCAAGAACATGATTGTAACAACCAAGACCATGATTATAACAACCATGACCATGATTAATACAAACCGCGACTTTGATTAGAGCAACCACGACTATGAATATAACATCCATGACCATGATTATAACAACTACGACTATGATTATAATACTCACGACCATGATTATAACAACCACGACTATGATTATAACAACCACGACTCTGATTATAACAACCACGACCATGATTATAGCAACCACGACTATGGTTATAACAACTACAACCATGAATATAACGAAACGACCATGATTATAACAACCACGACTATGATTATAAAATCCACGACTATGATTATAACAACCACAACCATTTTTATAACAACCACGACTATGATTATAACAAGCACGACCATGATTATAACAATCACGAATATGATTATAACAACCACGACCATGATTATAACACTCACGACCATGATTATAACAACCACGACTATGATTATAACAATCATGACTATGATCATAACCACGACTATGATTATACCAACCAAGAACATGATTGTAACAACCAAGACCATGATTATAACAACCATGACCATGATTAATACAAACCGCGACTTTGATTAGAGCAACCACGACTATGAATATACCATCCATGACCATGATTATAACAACTACGACTATGATTATAATACTCACGACCAAGATTATAACAACCACGACTATGATTATAACAACCATGACTAAGATCATAACCACGACTATGATTATAACAACCACGACCATGATTATAACAACCAAGACCATGAATATAACAACCACGACTATGATTATAACAACCACGACCATGATAATAACCCACAATGCCATGATTATAACAACCGCGAATATGATTATAACAACCACGACCATGATTATAACAACCACGACCATGATTATAACAACCACGACCATGATTATAACAACCACGACCATAATTATAACAACCACGACTATTATTAGAACAATCACGACTATGATTAGAACACCCACGACAATGATTATAACAACTACGACTATGATCATAACCACAACCATGATTATAACAACCACGACAATGACTATAACAACCACGACCATGATTATAACAACCACGACCATGATTACAACAACCACGACTCATGATTATAACAACCACGACCATGATTATAACAATCACGACTATGATTATAACAGCCACGACCATGATTATAAAAACCACGTCTATGAATATAACAACGACCATGATTATAACAACCACGACCATGATTATATGAACCACAACTATGATTATAAGAACCATGACCATGATTAAAACAACCATGACCATGATTATAACTACGACCATGATTATAACAACCACGACTATGACTATAACAACCACGATTATGAATAGAACAACCTCGACTATGATTATTGCTACCACGACCATGATTATAGCAACCACGACCATGATTATAACAAACCTTGGCCATGATTATAACAACCACTACTGTGATTATAACAACCACGACCATGATTATAACAACCACGACTATGATTATAACAACCACGACCATGATTATAACAACCACGACTATGATTATAACAACCACGACTCTGATTATAACAACAACGACTATGATTATAACAACCAAGAACCATGATTACAATAACCACGAATATGATTATAAGAACCATGACTAAGATTATAACAACCACGACCATGATTATAACAACCACGACTGTGGTTATAACAATCACGACTATGATAATAACAACCACGACCATGAATATATCACCCGCGCCTATGATTAAAACAACCACGAACATGATTATAACAACCACGACCATGATTATAACAACCTTGACTATGATTACAAAAAGCACGTCCAAGAATATAACAAGCACGTCCATGAATATAACGACCACGACCATGATTATAACAACCAAGACTATGATAATAACAATCACGACTATGATAATAACAACCACGACTATGCTTATATCAACCGCACCTTTGATTATAACAACCACGACCATGATTATAACATCCGCGACAATGATTACAACAACCACGACCATGATTGTATCAACCACGACCATGATTATAACAACCACGACTATGATTATAGCAACCACGACCATGATTATAACAACCACGTCCATGATTACAACAACAACGACTATGATTATAAAAACCAAGACCATGATTATAAAAATCACGACCATGATTATAAAAACCACGACCATGATTATAACAAACCTTCGCCATGATTATAACAACCACGACTGTGATTATAACAACCACGACCATGATTATAACAAACACGACTATGATTATAACAACCACGACAATAATGATAACAACCTCGACGATGATTATAAGAACCACGACTATGAATATAACATCCACCACCAGGATTATAGCAACCACGACTATGATTATAAGAACCACGACCATGATTATAATGACCACGACTATGATTATAACAACCACGACTCTGATTATAGCAACCACGACCATGATTATAGCAACCACGACTATGGTTATAACAACTACAACCATGAATATAACGAAAACGACCATGATTATAACAACCACGACTATGATTATAAAATCCACGACTATGATTACAACAACCACGACCGTGATTATAATAACCACGAATATGATTATAACAATCACGACCATGATTAAAATAACCACGAATATGATTATAAGAACCATGACTATAATTACAACAAACACGACCATGGTTATAACAACCACGACTATGGTTATAACAACCACGACCATGAATATAACAACACGACCATGATTATAACAACCACAACCATTATTATAAAAACCACGACTATGATTATAACAAGCACGACCATGATTATAACAATCACGAATATGATTATAACAACCACGACCATGATTATAACAATCACGAATATGATTATATCAACCACGACCATGATTATAACACTCACGACCATGATTATAACAACCACGACTATGATTATAACAATCATGACTATGATCATAACCACGACTATGATTATACCAACCAAGAACATGATTGTAACAACCAAGACCATGATTATAACAACCATGACCATGATTAATACAAACCGCGACTTTGATTAGAGCAACCACGACTATGAATATAACATCCATGACCATGATTATAACAACTACGACTATGATTATAATACTCACGACCATGATTATAACAACCACGACTATGATTATAACAACCACGACTCTGATTATAACAACCACGACCATGATTATAGCAACCACGACTATGGTTATAACAACTACAACCATGAATATAACGAAAACGACCATGATTATAACAACCACGACTATGATTATAACAACCACGACTATGATTATAACAACCACAACCATGATTATAAAAACCACGACTATGATTATAACAAGCACGACCATGATTATAACAATCACGAATATGATTATAACAACCACGACCATGATTATAACACTCACGACCATGATTATAACAACCACGACTATGATTATAACAATCATGACTATGATCATAACCACGACTATGATTATACCAACCAAGAACATGATTGTAACAACCAAGACCATGATTATAACAACCATGACCATGATTAATACAAACCGCGACTTTGATTAGAGCAACCACGACTATGAATATACCATCCATGACCATGATTATAACAACTACGACTATGATTATAATACTCACGACCAAGATTATAACAACCACGACTATGATTATAACAACCATGACTAAGATCATAACCACGACTATGATTATAACAACCACGACCATGATTATAACAACCAAGACCATGAATATAACAACCACGACTATGATTATAACAACCACGACCATGATAATAACCCACAATGCCATGATTATAACAACCGCGAATATGATTATAACAACCACGACCATGATTATAACAACCACGACCATGATTATAACAACCACGACCATGATTATAACAACCACGACCATAATTATAACAACCACGACTATTATTAGAACAATCACGACTATGATTAGAACACCCACGACAATGATTATAACAACTACGACTATGATCATAACCACAACCATGATTATAACAACCACGACAATGACTATAACAACCACGACCATGATTATAACAACCACGACCATGATTACAACAACCACGACTCATGATTATAACAACCACGACCATGATTATAACAACCAAGACCATAATTATAACAACCATGACCATGATTAATACAACCGCGACTTTGATTAGAGCAACCACGACTATGAATATAACATCCATGACCATGATTATAACAACTACGACTATGATTATAATACTCACGACCAAGATTATAACAACCACAACTATGATTATAACAACCATGACTAAGATCATAACCACGACTATGATTATAACAACCACGACCATGATTATAACAACCAAGACCATGAATATAACAACCAGGACTATGATTATAACAACCACGACCATGATTATAACCCACAATGCCATGATTATAACAACCGCGAATATGATTATAACAATCACGACCATGATTATAACAACCACGACCATGATTATAACAACCACGACCATGATTATAACAAGCACGACTATGATTATAACAACCTCGACCATGATTATAACAACCACGACTATGAATATAACATCCACGACCATGATTATAACAACTACAAATATGATTATAACAACCACGACCATGATTATAACAACCACGATTATGAATATACCACCCACGACTATGATTATAGCAACCACGACCATTATTATAACAACCACGACTATTATTAGAATAATCACGACTATGATTATAACACCCACGACAATGATTATATAACTACGACTATGATCATAACCACAACCATGATTATAACAACCACGACAATGATTATAGCAACCACGACCATGATTAAAACAACCACGACCATGATTACAACAACCACGACTCATGATTAAAACAACCACGACCATGATTATAACAACCACGACCATGATTATAACAACCTCGACTATGATTATAACAACCACGACTATGATTATAACAATCACGACGATGAATATAACAACCATGACTATGATTACAACAAGCGCGACCATGAATATAACAAGCACGTCCATGAATATATCAACCACGAAGATGATTGTTGCAACCATGACTATGATAATAACAATCACGACCATGATTATATCACCCGTGCCTATGATTATAACAACCACGACCATGATTATAACAACCACGACCATGATTATAACAACCTTGACTATGATTACAAAAAGCACGTCCAAGAATATAACAAGCACGTCCATGAATATAACAACAACGACCATGATTATAACAACCAAGACTATGATAATAACAATCACGACTATGATAATAACAACCACGACCTTGATTATATTAGCCGCACCTTTGATTTTAACAACCACGACCATGATTATAACAACCGTGACCATGATTACAACAACCACGACCATGATTGCATCAACCACGACCATGATTAAAACAACCACGACTATGATTATAACAACCACGACCATGATTATAACAACCACGACTATTGTTTTAGCAACCACGACCATGAATATAACCAAAACGACCATGATTATAACAACCACAACCATGATTATAAAAACCACGACTATGATTGTAACAACCACGACCATGATTATAACAACCAAGACCATGATTACAACAACCACGACCATGATAATAACAACCACGATCATAATTATAACAACCACGATCATGATTATAACAACCACGAATATGATTATAACAACCACGACCATGATTATAACACTCACGACCATGATTATAACAACCACGACTATGAATATAACAACCATGACTAAGATTATAACAACCACGACCATGATTATAACAACCACGACCATGATTATATCAACCATGACCATGATTATTACAACCACGACTATGATTATAACAACCACGACCATGATTATAACAACCAAGACCATGATTACAACAACCACGACCATGATAATAACAACCACGATCATAATTATAACAACCACGATCATGATTATAACAACCACGAATATGATTATAACAACCACGACCATGATTATAACACTCACGACCATGATTATAACAACCACGACTATGAATATAACAACCATGACTAAGATTATAACAACCACGACCATGATTATAACAACCACGACCATGATTATATCAACCATGACCATGATTATAACAACCAAGACTATGATTATAACAACCACGACAATGATTATAACAACCACGACAATGATTATATCAACCACGACCATGATTATAACAACCACGACCATGATTATAACAACCACGACAATGATTATAACAACCACGACCATTATTATAAAAACCACGTCTATGAATATAACAACGACTATGATTATAATAACCACGACCATGATTATATGACCCACAACTATGATTATAACAACCATGACCATGATTATAACAACCATGACCATGATTATAACTACGACCATGAATAACAACCACGACTATGACTATAACAACCACGATTATGATTATAACAACCACGACTATGATTATAGCTACCACGACCATGATTGTAACAACAACGACCAAGAGTTCAACATCCACGACCATGATTATAACAACGACGACTATAATTATAAGAACCACGACCATGATTATAACAACCACGACCATGATTATAACAAACCTTGGCCATGATTATAACAACAACGACCATGATTATAACAACCAAAACCATGATTATAACAACCTCGACAATGATGATAACAACCTCGACCATGATTATAACAACCACGACTATGAATATAACATCCACGACCATGATTATAACAACCACGACCATGATTATATTAACCACGACTATGATTATAACAACCACGACTCTGATTATAACAACCATGACCATGATTATAACAACCACGACCATGATTATATCAACCACGACTATGATTATATCAACCACGACTATGATTATAACAACCACGACTATGATTATAACAACCACGACCACGATTATAATAAACACGAATATGATTATATGAACCATGACTAAGATTATAACATCCACGACCATGATTATAACAACCACGACTATGGTTATAACAATCACGACTATGATAATAACAACCACGACCATGATTATATCACCCACGCCTATGATTATAACATTCACGACCATGATTATAACAACGACGACCATGATTATAACAACCTTGACTGCGATTACAAAAAGCACGTCTGCGAATATAGCAACCTAGACCATGATTATAACAACCAAGACTATGATAATAACAATCACGACTATGATAATAACAACCACGACCATGATTATATTAACCGCATCTTTGATTATAACAACCACGACCATGATTATAACAACCACGACAATGATTATATCAACCATGACCATGATTATAACAACCAAGACCATGATTATAACAACCACGACCATGATTATAACAACCAGGACCATGATTATAACAATCACGACTATGATTATAACAGCCACGACCATGATTATAAAAACCACGTCTATGAATATAACAACGACCATGATTATAACAACCACGACCATGATTATATGAACCACAACTATGATTATAAGAACCATGACCATGATTAAAACAACCATGACCATGATTATAACTACGACCATGATTATAACAACCACGACTATGACTATAACAACCACGATTATGAATAGAACAACCTCGACTATGATTATTGCTACCACGACCATGATTATAGCAACCACGACCATGATTATAAAAAACCTTGGCCATGATTATAACAACCACTACTGTGATTATAACAACCACGACCATGATTATAACAACCACGACTATGATTATAACAACCACGACCATGATTATAACAACCACGACTATGATTATAACAACCACGACGCTGATTATAACAACAACGACTATGATTATAACAACCAAGAACCATGATTACAATAACCACGAATATGATTATAAGAACCATGACTAAGATTATAACAACCACGACCATGATTATAACAACCACGACTGTGGTTATAACAATCACGACTATGATAATAACAACCACGACCATGAATATATCACCCGCGCCTATGATTAAAACAACCACGAACATGATTATAACAACCACGACCATGATTATAACAACCTTGGCTATGATTACAAAAAGCACGTCCAAGAATATAACAAGCACGTCCATGAATATAACGAACACGACCATGATTATAACAACCAAGACCATGATTATAACAACCACGACTATTGTTTTAGCAACCACGACCATGAATATAACCAAAACGACCATGATTATAACAACCACAACCATGATTATAAAAACCACGACTATGATTGTAACAACCACGACCATGATTATAACAACCAAGACCATGATTACAACAACCACGACCATGATAATAACAACCACGATCATAATTATAACAACCACGACCATGATTATAACAACCACGAATATGATTATAACAACCACGACCATGATTATAACACTCACGACCATGATTATAACAACCACGACTATGAATATAACAACCATGACTAAGCTTATAACAACCACGACCATGATTATAACACTCACGACCATGATTATAACAACAACGACCATGATTATATCAACCATGACCATGATTATAACAACCAAGACTATGATCATAACAACCACGACCATGATTATAACAACCACGACATTGATTATATCAACCATGACCATGATTGTAACAACCAAGACCATGATTATAACAACCTCGACCATGATTATAACAACCTCGACCATGATTATAACAACCACGACCATGATTATAACAATCACGACAATGATTATAACAACCACGACCATGATTATAAAAACCACGTCTATGAATATAACAACGACCATGATTATAACAACCACGACCATGATTATAACAACCACGACCATGATTATAACAACCTTGACTATGATTACAAAAAGCACGTCCAAGAATATAACAAGCACGTCCATGAATATAACAACCAAGACCATGATTATAACAACCAAGACTCTGATAATAACAATCACGACTATGATAATAACAACCACGACCATGCTTATATCAACCGCACCTTTGATTATAACAACCACGACCATGATTGTATCAACCACGACCATGATTATAACAACCGCGACAATGATTATAACAACCACGACCATGATTGTATCAACCACGACCATGATTATAACAACCACGACTATGATTATAGCAACCACGACCATGATTATAACAAATTCGAATATGATTATAAGAGCCACGACCATGATAATAACAACCACGATCATAATTATAACAGCCACGACTATGAATATAACAATCACGACCATGAGTATAACAACCATCACTATGATTACAACAAGCACGACCATGACTATAACAAGCACGTCCATGAATATAACAACCACGAAAATGATTGTAACAACCACGACTATGATAATAACAATCACGACCATGATTATATCACCCGCGCCTATGATTATAACAACCACGACGATGACTATAACAACCACGACCATGATTATAACAACCACGACTATGATTATAACAACCACGACCATGATTATAAAAACCACGACCATGATTATGACAATCACGATCAAGATTATAACAACCACGAATATGATTATAACAACCACGAACATGATTATAACAACCACGAACATGATTATAACAACCACGACCATGATTATAATAAACACGACTATGATTACAACAACCACGACCATGATTGTATCAACCACGACCATGATTAAAACTACCACGACTATGATTATAACAACCACGACCATGATTATAGCAACCACGAGTATGGTTATAACAACCACGACCATGAATATAACAAAAACGACAATGATTATAACAACCACAACCATGATTATAATAACCACGACTATGATTATAACAACCACGACCATGATTATAACAACCAAGACCATGATTACAACAACCACGACCATGATAACAACAACCACGATCATAATTATAACAACCACGACCATGATTATAACAACCACGAATATGATTATAACAACCACGACCTTGATTATATCAAATACGACCATGATTATAACAACCACGACTATGATTATAAGAAACACGACCATGATTATTACAACCACGACTATGATTATAACAACAACGACCATGATTATTACAACCACGAAAATGATTATAACAACCACGAATATGATTATAGCAATCACGACCATGATTATAACAACCACGACCATGATTATATCAACTACGCCTATGATAATAACAAATACGACCATGATTATAACAACTACGACCATGATTATATCAACCACTACTATGATTATAACAACCACGACCATGATTATAACAATCACGACTATAATTATAACAACCACGACCAAGATTATAACAATCACGACTATGATTATAACAACCACGACCATGATAATAACAACCACGACTATGATTATAACAATAAAGACCATTATTATAACAACCACGACCATGATTATAACAAAAACGACTATGATCATATACACATCCATGATTATAACAACCGCGAATATGATTATAACAACCATGACCATGATTATAACAATCACGACTGATAATAAAAATCACGAATATGATTATAACAATCACGACCATGATTATATCAACCCTGCCTATGATTATAACAACCACGACCATTATTATAATAACCACGAAAATGATTATAACAACCACGACTAGGATTATAACAACCACGTGAATGATTATAACAAACACGACCATGATTATATCAACGGCGCCTATGATTATAACAACCACGACCATGATTATAACAACCACGACGATGATATTAACAATCACGACAATGATTATAACAACCACGACCATGATTATAACAACCACGACTATGATTATAACTACCACGACCATGATTAAAACAACCACGACCATGATTACAACAAAGACGACTATGATTATAGCAACCAAGACCATGATTATAGCAACCACGATTATGATTATAACAATCACGACCATGATTATAACAACACTGAGTATGATTGCAACAACTCGACCATTATTTAAACAAGCACCTCCATGAATATAACAACCACGACCATGATAATAACAACCACGACCATGATTATAAAAACCACGACGATGATTATAACAACCACGACCATGATTATAACAACCACGAATATGAATATAACAACCACGACCATGATTATAACAACTACTACCATGATTAAAACAAACACGACTATGATTTTAACAACCACGACCATGATTATAACAACCACGACTATGATTATATCAACCAAGACCATGATTATAACAACCACGACCATGATTATAACAACCACGCCTATGATTATAAGAACCACGACTTTGATTATAACAACCACGACCATGATTATAACAACCACGACTATGATTATAACAACCACGACCATGATTATAACAACCACGATCATGATTATAATAACCACGACTATGATTAAAACAACCACGGCCATGTTTATTATAACTACGACTATGATTATAACAACCACGACCATGATTATAGCAACCACGACCATGATAATAACAACAACGACTATGATTATAACAACCACGACTATGATTATAACAACCTAGACCATGATTTTAAGAACCACGACCATGACTATAACAACCACGACCATGATTATAACAACCACGACCATGATTATAACAACCACAACTATGATTATAACAACCTCGACCATGATTAAAACAAACACTACCATGATAATAACATCCACGACTATGATTATAACAACCATGACTATGATTATAACACCACGACCATGATCATAACAACCACGACAATGATTATAACAACCATGACTATTATTATAACATCCACGACCATAATTATAACAACTAAGATTATTATTATAACAACCACGACTATGATTAAAACAACCATGACCATGATTATAACAACCACGACTTTGATTAGCATAACAACGACCATTATAATAACAACCACGACTATGATTATAACAACCACGACTATGATTATAAGATCCAAATCCATGATTATAACAACCACGACGATGATTATAACAACCACGACCATGATTTTTTACAACGTTGACTCTCATTACAACAAGCACCGTCCACGAATATAACAAGCACGTTCATGAATATAAGAACCACGACTATGATAATAACAATCACGACTATGAGTATAACAACTACGACCATGATTATATGAACATCACCTATGATTATAACAACCATCACTATGATTATAACAACTACGACCATTGTTATAACAACCACGACTATGATTATAACAACCACGACTAGGATTATAACAAACACGACCATGATTATAAGAACCACGACCATGATTATAACAACCACGACTATGATTATAACAATAAAGACCATTATTATAACAACCACGACCATGATTATAACAACTATGACTCTGATCATATCCACATCCATTATTATAACATCGACGGCCATGTATATAACAACCACGACCATGATTATAACAACCACGAATATGAATAAAACAACCACGGCGATGATTATAACAACTCCGACCATGAGTATAACAACCACGACGATGATTATAACAAACACGACTATGATTATAACAACCACGACAATGATTATAACAACCACGACCATGTTTATAACAACCACGACTATGATTATAACAACCACTACTATGATTATAACAACCAAGACCATGATTATATCAACCACGACCATGATTATAACAACCACGCCCATGATTATAAAAACCACGACTATGATTATAACAACCACGACCATGATTATAACAACCACGACTATGATTATAACAACCACGTCTATGATTATAACAACCACGACCATGATTATTACAACCACGACCATGATTATAACAACCACGATTATGATTATAACAACCACGTCCATGATTATAACAACCACGACCATGATTATAACAACCACGACTCTGAATATAATAACCACGACCATGATTATAACAACCACGACCATGATTACAACAACGACGACTATGACTATAACAACCAAGACCATGATTATAACAACCACGACCATGATTATAACAACCAAGACCATGATTATAACAACACTGAGTATGATTACAACACGCGCGACCATGATTTAAACAAGCACCTCCATGAATATAACAACCACGACCTTGATAATAACAACCACGACCATGATTATAACAACCACGCCCTTGATTATAACAACCACGACTATGATTATAACAACCACGACCATGATAATAGCAACCACGACTATGATTATAACAACCGCGACCATGATTATAACAACCACGACCATGATTATAACAACCACGACTATGATTATAACAACCACGACTATGATTATAACAACCAAGACCATGATTATAACAACCACGACCATGTCTATAACAACTACGACCATGATTATAACAACCACGACTATGATTATAACAATAACGACCATGATTATAACAACCACGACCATGATTATAACAACCACATCTATGATTATAACAACCTCGACTATGATTATAACAAACACGACCATGATAATAACATCCACGACTATGATTATAACAACCACGACTATGATTATAACAACCACGACCATGATTATAACAACCACGACAATGATTATAACAACCATGACTATGATTATAACATCCACGACCATGATTATAAGAACCACGATTATGATTATAACAACCACGACCATGATTATAACAACCACGACTATGATTATAATAACAACGACCATGAATATAACAACCACGACTATGATTATAACAACCACGACAATGATTATAAGATCCAAGACCTTGATTATAAAGACCACGACCATGATTATTACAACCACGACCATCATTATAACAACCACGACCATGATTATAACAACCTTGACTCTCATTACAACAAACACGTCCACGAATATAACAAACACGTCCATGAATAAAACAACCACGAATATGATAATAACAATCACTACTATGATTATAACAACCACGACTATGATTATAACAATCACTACCATGATTATAACAACCACGATCATGATTATAACAACCTCGACTATGATTATAACAATAACGACCATTATTTATCAACCACGATTATGATTATAACAACTACGACTATGATATACCACACCATGATTATAACAACCACGACTATGATTATAACAACACGACCATGATTACAACACGACTATATCAACCACTCATGATTATAACAACCAAGACTATGATTATAACAACCACGACCATGATTATAACAACCACGAAAATGATTATAACAACCACGACTATGATTATAACAGCCACGACTATGATTATAACAAACACGATCTACAGCGTCTATGATTATAACAACCACGACGATGATCATAACAACCACGACGATGATAATAACAATCACGACAATGATTATAAAAACCACGACCATGATTGTAACAACCACGACAATGATTATAACAACCACGGCTATGATTATAAGATCCAAGACCATGATTATAACAACCACGACGATGATTATAACAACCACGACCATGATTATAACAACGTTGACTCTCATTACAACAAGCACGTCCACGAATATAACAAGCACGTCCATGAACATAAGAACCACGACTATGATAATAACAATCACGACTATGAGAAAACAACCACGACCATGATTATATGAACAGCACCTATGATTATAACAACCATGACTTTGATTATAACAACCACGACCATTGTTATAACAACCACGACTATGATTATAACAACCACGACTAGGATTATAACAACCACGACCATGATTATAAGAACCACGACCATGATTATAACAACCACGACTATGATTATAACAATAAAGACCATTATTATAACAACCACGACCATGATTATAACAACAATGACTATGATCATATCCACATCCATTATTATAACAACCACGACCATGATTATAACAACCGCGACCATGATTATAACAACCACGAATATGAATATAACAACCACGGCCATGATTATAACAACTCCGACCATGAGTATAACAACCACGACGATGATTATAACAAACACGACAATGATTATAACAACCACGACAATGATTATAACAACCACGACCATGTTTATAACAACCACGACTATGATTATAACAACCAAGACCATGATTATAGCATCCACGACCATGATTATAACAACCACGCCCATGATTATAAAAACCACGACTATGATTATAACAACCACGACCATGATTATAACAACCACGACTATGATTATAACAACCACGTCCATGATTATAACAACCTCGACCATGATTATAACAATCACGACCATGATTATAACAACCACGATTATGATTATAACAACCACGTCCATGATTATAACAACTACGACCATGATAAAAACAACCACTACTATGATTATAACAACCACGACCATGATTATAACAACCACGACCATGATTACAACAACGACGACTATGACTATAACAACCAAGACCATGATTATAACAACCACGACCATGATTATAACAACCACGACCATGATTATAACAACACTGAGTATGATTACAACAAGCACGACCATGATTTAGACAAGCACCTCCATGAATATAACAACCACGACCATGATAATAACAACCACGACCATGATTATAACAACCACGACCATGATTATAACAACCACGCCCATGATTATAACAACCACGACTATGATTATAACAACCACGACCATTATTATAGCAACCACGACTATGATTATAACAACCACGGCCATGTTTATTACAACCACGTCTATGATTATAACAACCGCGACCATGATTATAACAACCACGACCATGATTAAAACAACCACGACTATGATTATAACAACCACGACTATGATTATAACAACCAAGACCATGATTATAACAACCACGACCATGTCTATAACAACAACGACCATGATTATAGCAACCACGACTATGATTTTAACAATAACGACCATGATTATAACAAGCAAGACCATGATTATAACAACCACATCTATGATTATAACAACCTCGACTATGATTATAACAAACACGGCCATGATAATAACATCCACGACTATGATTATAACAACCACGACTATGATTATAACAACCACGACCATGATTATAACAACCACGACAATGATTATAACAACCATGACTATGATTATAACATCCACGACCATGATTATAACACCCACGACTACGATTATAACAATAAAGACCATTATTTATCAACCACGACCATGATTATAACAACTACGACTATGATCATATCCACATCCATTATTATAACAACCAAGACTATGGTTATAACAACCACGACAATGATTATAACAACTACGACTATGATCATATCCACATCCATTATTATAACAACCAAGACTATGATTATAACAACCACGACCATGATTATAACAACCACGAAAATAATTATAACAACCACGACTCTGATTATAACAACCACGACTATGATTATAACAAACACGATCTACAGCGTCTATGATTATAACAACCACGACCATGATTATAAAAACCACGACGATGATAATAACAATCACGACAATGATTACAACAACCACGACCATGATTCTAACAACCACGACAATGATTATAACAACCATGTCCATGAGTATAACAACCACGACCATGATTACTACAACCAAGACTATGAATATAACAACCAAGACCATGATTATAACAACCACGATTATGATTATAACAATCACGACCATGATTATAACAACACTGACTATGATTACAACAAGCACGACCATGATTTAAACAAGCACCACCATGAATATAACAACCACGACCATGATAATAACAACCACGACCATGATTATAAAAACCACGACCATGATTATAACAACCACGACCATGATTATAACAACAATGACTATGATCATATCCACATCCATTATTATAACAACCACGACCATGATTATAACAACCGCGACCATGATTATAACAACCACGAATATGAATATAACAACCACGGCCATGATTATAACAACTCCGACCATGAGTATAACAACCACGACGATGATTATAACGAACACGACTATGATTACAACAACCACGACAATGATTATAACAACCACGACCATGTTTATAACAACCACGACTATGATTATAGCAACCACTACTATGATTATAACAACCAAGACCATGATTATAGCAACCACGACCATGATTATAACAACCACGCCCATGATTATAAAAACCACGACTATGATTATAACAACCACGACCATGATTATAACAACCACGACTATGATTATAACAACCAGGTCCATGATTATAACAACCACGACCATGATTATAACAACCACGACCATGATTATAACAACCACGATTATGATTATAACAACCACGTCCATGATTATAACAACCACGACCATGATTATAACAACCACGACTATGATTATAACAACCACGACCATGATTATAACAACCACGACCATGATTACAACAACGACGACTATGACTATAACAACCAAGACCATGATTATAACAACCACGACCATGATTATAACAACCACGACCATGATTATAACAACACTGAGTATGATTACAACAAGCACGACCATGATTTAAACAAGCACCTCCATGAATATAACAACCACGACCATGATAATAACAACCACGACCATGATTATAAAAACCACGACCATGATTATAACAGCCACGCCCATGATTATAACAACCACGACCATGATTATAACAACCACGACCATGATTATAGCAACCACGACTATGATTATAACAACCACGGCCATGTTTATTACAACCACGTCTATGATTATAACAACCGCGACCATGATTATAACAACCACGACCATGATTACAACAACCACGACTATGATTATAACAACCACGACTATGCTTATAACAACCAAGACCATGATTATAACAACGACGACCATGTCTATAACAACCACGACCATGATTATAACAACCACGACTATGATTTTAACAATAACGACCATGATTATAACAACCACGATCATGATTATAACAACCACGACTATGATTATAATAACAACGGCCATGATTATAACAACCACGACTATGATTATAACAACCACGACTATGATTAAAAGATCCAAGACAATGATTATAAAAACCACGACCATGATTATAACAACCACGACCATGATTATAACAACCACGCCCATGATTATAACAACCTTGACTCTCATTACAACATACACGTCCACGAATATAACAAACACGTCCATGGATATAACAACCACGAATATGATAATAACAATCACGACTATGATTATAACAACCACGACTATGATTATAACAATCACGACCATGATTATAACAACCACGATCATGATTATAACACCCACGACTACGATTATAACAATAAAGACCATTATTTATCAACCACGACCATGATTATAACAACTACGACTATGATCATATCCACATCCATTATTATAACAACCAAGACTATGATTATAACAACCACGACCATGATTATAACAACTACGACTATGATCATATCCACATCCATTATTATAACAACCAAGACTATGATTATAACAACCACGACCATGATTATAACAACCACGAAAATGATTATAACAACCACGACTATGATTATAACAACCACAACTATGATTATAACAAACACGATCTACAGCGTCTATGATTATAACAACCACGACCATGATTATAAAAACCACGACGATGATAATAACAATCACGACAATGATTATAACAACCACGACCATGATTATAACAACCACGACAATGATTATAACAACCACGTCCATGAGTATAACAACCACGACCATGATTACTACAACCACGACTATGATTGTAACACCCAAGACCATGATTATAACAACCACGATTATGATTATAACAATCACGACCATGATTATAACAACACTGACTATGATTACAACAAGCACGACCATGATTTAAACAAGCACCTCCATGAATATAACAACTACGACCATGATAATAACAACCACGACCATGATTATAAAAACCACGACCATGATTATAACAACCACGACCATGATTATAACAACCACAAAAATGATTATAACAACCACGACCATGATTATAACAACCACGACAACGATTATAACAATCACGACCATGATTACAACAACCACGACCATGATTACAACATCAACGAATATGATAATAACAACAACGACAATGATTATAACAACCATGACTAGGATTATAACATCCACGACCATGATTATAACAACCACGATTATGATAATAACAACCAAGACTATGATTACAACAACCACGACTATGATTATAACAACAACGACCATGATTATTACAGCCACGAAAATGATTATAACAACCACGACCATGATTATAACAATCACGACAATGATTATAACAACCACGACCATGATTAATATCAACTGCGCCTATGATTATAACAAATACGACCATGATTATAACAACCACGACCATGATTATATCAAGCACGAGTATGATTATAACAACCATGACCATGATTATACCAATAACGACTATAATTATAACAACCACGACCAAGATTATAACAATCAGGACTATGATTATAACAACCACGACCATGATTATAAAAACCACGACTATGATTATAACAATAAAGACCATTATTATAACAACCTCGACCATGATTATAACAAAACGACTATGATCATATCCACATCCATGATTTTTACAACCACGACTATGATTATAACAACCATGACCATGATTATAACAATCACGACTGATAATAAAAATCACGACATATTATTATAACAATCACGACCATGATTATGTCAACCCTGCCTATGATTATAACAACCACGACCATGATTATAACAACCACGAAAATGATTATAACAACCACGACTACGATTATAACAACCATGAGAATGATTATAACAAACACGACCATGATTATATTAACGGCGACTATGATTATAACAACGACGACCATGATTATAACAACCACGACGATGATAATAACAATCACGACAATGATTATAACAACCACGACCATGATTATAACAACCACGAATATGATTATAACAACCACGACCATGATTATAACAACCACGACCATGATTACAACAACGACGACTATGATTATAACAACCAAGACCATGATTATAACAACCATGATTATGATTATAACAATCACGACCATGATTATAACAACACTGAGTATGATTACAACAAGCATGACCATGATTTAAACAAGCACCTCCATGAATATAAGAACCACGACCATGATAATAACAACGACGACCATGATAATAAAAACCACGACCATGATTATAACACCCACGACCATGATTATAACAACAACGAATATGAATATAACAACCACGACGATGATTATAACAACTACTACCATGATTATAACAACCACGACCATGATTATAACAAACACGACTATGATTATAATAACCACGACCATGATTATAACAAACACGACTATGATTATAACAACCCCGACCATGAATATAACAACCACAAAAATGATTTTAACAACCACGACTATGATTATAACAACCACGACTATGATTATAACAAACACGACAATGATTATATCAACGGCGCCTATGATTATAACAACCACGACCATGATTATAACAACCACGACGATGATAATAACAATCACGACAATGATTATAACAACCACGACCATGATTATAACAAACACGACTATGATTATAACAACCACGTCCATGATTATAACAACCACGACCATGATTACAACAACCACGACTATGATTATAACAACCAAGAACATGATTATAACAACCACGAATATGATTATAACAATCACGACCATGATCATAACAACACTGACTATGATTACAACAAGCACGAACATGATTAAAACAAGCACCTCCATGATTATAACAACCACGACAATGATTATAACAACCACGAAAATGATTATAACAACCGCGACCATGATTATAACAACCACGAATACGATTATAACAAACACGACAATGATTATAACAACCACGACTATGATTATAACAACCACGACCATGATTATAACAACCACGACCATGATTAAAGCAACCACGACTATAAATATAACAACCACGACCATGATTATAACAACCACGACCATGATTACAACATACACGAATATGATAATAACAACCACGACTATGATGATAACAACCACGCCCATGATTATAAAAACCACAACCATGATTATAACAATCACGACCAAGATTATGACAACCACAAAATTGATTATAACAACCACGACCTTGATTATATCAAATACGACCATGATTATAACAACCACGACCATGATTATGAGAAACACGACCATGATTATAACAACCGCGACTATGACTACAACAACAACGACCATGATTATTACAACCACGAAAATGATTATAACAACCACTACCATGATTATAACAATCACGACAATGATTATAACAACCACGACCATGATTATATCAACTGCGCCTATGATTATAACAAAAACGACCAAAAATATAACAACTACGACCATGATTATATCAACCACGACTATGATTATAACAACCACGACCATGATTATAACACTCACGACTATAATTATAACAACCAGGACCAAGACTATAACAATCACGACTATGATTATAACAATAAAGACCATTATTATAACAACCACGACCATGATTATATCAACTGCGCCTATGATTATAACAAAAACGACCATGATTATAACAACTACGACCATGATTATATCAACCACGACTATGATTATAACAACCACGACCATGATTATAACAATCACGACTATAATTATAACAACCACGACCATGATAATAACAACCACGACTATGATTATAACAATAAAGACCATTATTATAACAACCACGACCATGATTATAACAAAAACGACTATGATCATATCCACATCCATGATTTTAACAACCGCGAATATGATTATAACAACCATGACCATGATTATAACAATCACGACTGATAATAAAAATCACGAATATGATTATAACAGTCACGACCATGATTATATCAACCCTGCCTATGATTATAACAACCACGACCATGATTACAACAACCACGACCATGATTATAACAACCACGAACAATGATTATAACAACCATGTCCATGAGTATAACAACCACGACCATGATTACTACAACCAAGACTATTAATATAACAACCAAGACCATGATTATAACAACCACGATTATGATTATAACAATCACGACCATGATTATAACAACACTGACTATGATTACAACAAGCACGACCATGATTTAAACAAGCACCTTCATGAATATAACAACCACGACCATGATAATAACAACCACGACCATGATTATAAAAACCACGACCATGATTATAACAACCACGACCATGATTATAACAACAATGACTATGATCATATCCACATCCAATATTATAACAACCACGACCATGATTATAACAACCGCGACCATGATTATAACAACCACGAATATGAATACAACAACCACGGCCATGATTATAACAACTCCGACCATGAGTATAACAACCACGACGATGATTATAACGAACACGACTATGATTACAACAACCACGACAATGATTATAACAACCACGACCATGTTTATAACAACCACGACTATGATTATAACAACCACTACTATGATTATAACAACCAAGACCATGATTATAGCAACCACGACCATGATTATAACAACCACGCCCATGATTATAAAAACCACGACTATGATTATAACAACCACGACCATGATTATAACAACCACGACTATGATTATAACAACCAGGTCCATGATTATAACAACCACGACCATGATTATAACAACCACGACCATGATTATAACAACCACGATTATGATTATAACAACCACGTCCATGATTATAACAACCACGACCATGATTATAACAACCACGACTATGATTATAACAACCACGACCATGATTATAACAACCACGACCATGATTACAACAACGACGACTATGACTATAACAACCAAGACCATGATTATAACAACCACGACCATGATTATAACAACCGCGACCATGATTATAACAACACTGAGTATGATTACAACAAGCACGACCATGATTTAAACAAGCACCTCCATGAATATAACAACCACGACCATGATAATAACAACCACGACCATGATTATAAAAACCACGACCATGATTATAACAGCCACGCCCATGATTATAACAACCACAACCATGATTATAACAACCACGACCATGATTATAGCAACCACGACTATGATTATAACAACCACGGCCATGTTTATTACAACCACGTCTATGATTATAACAACCGCGACCATGATTATAACAACCACGACCATGATTATAACAACCACGACTATGATTATAACAACCACGACTATGCTTATAACAACCAAGACCATGATTATAACAACCACGACCATGTCTATAACAACCACGACCATGATTATAACAACCACGACTATGATTTTAACAATAACGACCATGATTATAACAACCACGATCATGATTATAACAACCACGACTATGATTATAATAACAACGACCATGATTATAACAACCACGACTATGATTATAACAACCACGACTATGATTATAAGATCCAAGACAATGATTATAAAAACCACGACCATGATTATAACAACCACGACCATGATTATAACAACCACACCCATGATTATAACAACCTTGACTCTCATTACAACATACACGTCCACGAATATAACAAACACGTCCATGGATATAACAACCACGAATATGATAATAACAATCACGACTATGATTATAACAACCACGACTATGATTATAACAATCACGACCATGATTATAACAACCACGATCATGATTATAACACCCACGACTACGATTATAACAATAAAGACCATTATTTATCAACCACGACCATGATTATAACAACTACGACTATGATCATATCCACATCCATTATTATAACAACCAAGACTATGATTATAACAACCACGACCATGATTATAACAACTACGACTATGATCATATCCACATCCATTATTATAACAACCAAGACTATGATTATAACAACCACGACCATGATTATAACAACCACGAAAATGATTATAACAACCACGACTATGATTATAACAACCACGAACATGATTATAACAAACACGATCTACAGCGTCTATGATTATAACAACCACGACCATGATTATAAAAACCACGACGATGATAATAACAGTCACGACAATGATTATAACAACCACGACCATGATTATAACAACCACGACAATGATTATAACAACCACGTCCATGAGTATAACAACCACGACCATGATTACTACAACCACGACTATGATTGTAACACCCAAGACCATGATTATAACAACCACGATTATGATTATAACAATCACGACCATGATTATAACAACACTGACTATGATTACAACAAGCACGACCATGATTTAAACAAGCACCTCCATGAATATAACAACTACGACCATGATAATAACAACCACGACCATGATTATAAAAACCACGACCATGATTATAACAACCACGACCATGATTATAACAACCACAAAAATGATTATAACAACCACGACCATGATTATAACAACCACGACAACGATAATAACAATCACGACCATGATTACAACAACCACGACCATGATTACAACATCAACGAATGTGATTATAACAACTGCGACTATGATTATAACACTCACGACCAAGATTATAACAACCACGACTATGATTATAACAACCATGACTAAGATCATAACCACGACTATGAATATAACATCCACGACCATGATTATAACAACTGCGACTATGATTATAACACTCACGACCAAGATTATAACAACCACGACTATGATTATAACAACCATGACTAAGATCATAACCACGACTATGATTATAACAACCACGACCATGTTTATAACAACCAAGACCATGATTATAACAACCACGACTATGATTATAACAACCACGACCATGATTATAACCCACAATGACCATGATTATAACAACCGCGAATATGATTATAACAACCACGACCATGATTATAACAACCACGACCATGATTATAACAACCACGACCATGATTATAACAACAACGACTATGATTATAGCAACCACGACCATGATTTTAACAACCACGACTATGATTATAACAAACACGACAATGATTATATCAACGGCGCCTATGATTATAACAACCACGACCATGATAATAACAATCACGACAATGATTATAACAACCACGACCATGATTATAACAAACACGACTATGATTATAACAACCACGTCCATGATTATAACAACCAAGACCATGATTACAACAACCACGATGATGATTATAACAACCAAGAACATGATTATAACAACCACGATTATGATTATAACAATCACGACCATGATCATAACAACACTGACTATGATTACAACAAGCACGAACATGATTTAAACAAGCACCTCCATGATTATAACAACCACGACAATGATTATAACAACCACGAAAATGATTATAACAACCGCGACCATGATTATAACAACCACGAATACGATTATAACAAACACGACAATGATTATAACAACCACGACTATGATTATAACAACCACGACCATGATTATAACAACCACGACCATGATTATAACAACCACGACTATAAATATAACAACCACGACCATGATTATAACAACCACGACCATGATTACAACATACACGAATATGATTATAACAGCCACGAATATAATTATAACAACCACGCCCATGATTTTAACAACCACGACCATGATTATAACAACAATGACTATGATTATAACAACCACGACCATGATTGTAACAAACACGACCATGATTATAACAACCACGACTATGATGATAACAACCACGCCCATGATTATAAAAACCACAACCATGATTATAACAATCACGACCAAGATTATGACAACCACAAAATTGATTATAACAACCACGACCTTGATTATATCAAATACGACCATGATTATAACAACCACGACCATGATTATGAGAAACACGACCATGATTATAACAACCACGACTATGACTACAACAACAACGACCATGATTATTACAACCACGAAAATGATTATAACAACCACGACCATGATTATAACAATCACGACAATGATTATAACAACCACGACCATGATTATATCAACTGCGCCTATGATTATAACAAAAACGACCAAAAATATAACAACTACGACCATGATTATATCAACCACGACTATGATTATAACAACCACGACCATGATTATAACAATCACGACTATAATTATAACAACCAGGACCAAGATTATAACAATCACGACTATGATTATAACAATAAAGACCATTATTATAACAACCACGACCATGATTATATCAACTGCGCCTATGATTATAACAAAAACGACCATGATTATAACAACTACGACCATGATTATATCAACCACGACTATGATTATAACAACCACAACCATGATTATAACAATCACGACTATAATTATAACAACCACGACCATTATAATAACAACCACGACTATGATTATAACAATAAAGACCATTATTATAACAACCACGACCATGATTATAACAAAAACGACTATGATCATATCCACATCCATGATTTTAACAACCGCGAATATGATTATAACAACCATGACCATGATTATAACAATCACGACTGATAATAAAAATCACGAATATGATTATAACAGTCACGACCATGATTATGTCAACGGCGCCTATGATTATAACAACCAAGACCATGATTATAACAACCACGACGATGATAATAACAATCACGACAATGATTATAACAACCACGACCATGATTATAACAACCACGACTATAATTATAACTACCACGACCATGATTATAACAACCACTACCATGATTACAACAACGACGACTATGATTATAACAACCAAGACCATGATTATAACAAACACGATTATGATTATAACAATCACGACCATGGTTATAACAACACTGAGTATGATTACAACAACACGACCATGATTTAAACAAGCACCTCCATGAATATAACAACCACGACCATGATTATAACAACCACGACCATGATTAAAAAAACCACGACGATGATTATAACAAATACTACCATGATTATAACAACCACGACCTTGATTATAACAAACACGACTATAATTATAACAACAACGACCATGATTATAACAACCACGATCATGATCATAACAACCACGACTATGATTATAACAGCCACGACTATGATTATAACAACCAAGACCATGATTATAAGAAAAACTACCATGATAATAACATCCACGACTATGATTATAACAACCATGACTATGATTATAACAACCACGACCATGATTATAACAACCACGACAATGATTATAACAACCATGACTATTATTATAACATCCACGACCATAATTATAACAACTACGATTATGATTATAACAACCACGACTATGATTAAAACAACCATGATTATGATTATAACAACCACGACCATGATTATAACAACCACGACCATGATTATAACAACCACGACCATGATTTTAACAACCAAGAATATGATTATGACAACCACGACCATGATTATAACAACCACAACTATGATTATAACAACCTCGACCATGATTAAAAGAAACACTACCATGATAATAACATCCACGACTATGATTATAACAACCATGACTATGATTATAACAACCACGACCATGATTATAACAACCACGACTATGATTATAACAACCACGACCATGATTATAACAATCACGACTATAATTATAACAACCACGACCAAGATTTTAAGAACCACGACCATGATTATAACAACCACGATCATGATCATAACAACCACGACTATGATTATAACAACCACGACTATGATTATAACAACCACGACCATGATAATAACAACAACGACTATGATTATAACAACCAAGACTATGATTATAACAACCTAGACCATGATTAAAAGAACCCCGACCATGACTATAACAACCACGACCATGATTATAACAACCACGAATATGATTATAGCAACCACGACCATGATTATAACAACCACAACTATGATTATTACAACCTCGACCATGATTATAAGAAACACTACCATGATAATAACATCCACGACTATGATTATAACAACCATGACTATGATTATAACGACCACGACCATGATTATAACAACCACGACAATGATTATAACAACCATGACTATTTTTATAACATCCACGACCATAATTATAACAACTACGATTATGATTATAACAACCACGACTCTGATTAAAACAACCATGACCATGATTATAACAACCACGACTTTGATTATAATAACAACGACCATGATTATAACAACCACGACTATGATTATAACAACCACGACTATGATTATAAGATCCAAGACCATGATTATAACAACCACGACGATGATTATAACAACCACGACCATGATTATAACAACCACGACTATGATTATAACAACCACGACCATGATTTTAACAACCACGACCATGATTATAACAACCATGACCATGATTATAACAACCACGACTATGATTATAACAACCACGACTATGATTATAACAACCAAGACCATGATTATAAAAACCACGACCATGATTATAACATCCACGCCCATGATTATAAAAACCACGACTATGATTATAACAACCACGACCATGATTATAACAACCACAACCATGATTATAAAAACCACGACTTTGATTATAATAACAACGACCATGATTATAGCAACCACGTCTATGATAATAACAACCACGACTATGATTATAAGATCCAAGACCGTGATTATAACAACCACGACGATGATTATAAGAACCACGACCATGATTATAACAACGTTGACTCTCATTACAACAAGGACGTCCACGAATATAACACATACGTCCATGAATATAACAACCACGACTATGATAATAACAATCACGACTATGAGTATAACAACCACGACCATGATTATATGAACAGCACCTATGATTATAACAACCATGACAATGATTATAACAACCACGACCATGATTATAACAACCACGACTATGATTATAACAACCACGACTATGATTATAACAACCACGACCATGATTATAAGGACCACGACCATGATTATAACAACCACGACTATGATTATAACAATAAAGACCATTATTATAACAACCACGACCATGATTATAACAACTATGACTATGATCATATCCACATCCATTATTATAACAACCAAGACCATGATTATAGCAACCACGACCATGATTATAACAACCATGAATATGAATATAACAACCACGACCATGATTATAACAACTACGACCATGATTATAACAACCAAGACCATGATTATAACAACCACGACCATGATTATAACAACCATGACCATGTTTATAACAACCACGACAATGATAATAACAACCACGACTATGATTATAACAACCAAGACCATGATTATAACAACCACGACCATGATTACAACAACCACGCCCATGATTATAAAAACCACGACTATGATTATAACAACCACGACCATGATTATAACAGCCACGACTATGATTATAACAACCAAAACCATGATTATAACAACCACGACCATGACTATAACAACAACGACCATGATTATAACAACCACGACTATGATTATAACATCCACGACCATGATTATAACAACGACGACCATGATTATAACAACCACAACTATGATTATAACAACCGCGACCATGATTATAACAACCACGACCATGATTATATCAACCACGAAAATGATTATAACAACCACGACCATGATAATAACATCCACGACTATGATTATAACAACCACAAAAATGATTATAACAACCACGACGATGATTATAATAACCATGACGATGATTATAAAAATCACGACCATGATTATAACAACCACGACCATGATTATAATAACCACGAATATGATTATAACAACCACGACCATGATTATAACAACCACGACAATGATTATAACAACCATGACTATCATTATAACATCCAAGACCATGATTATAACAACCACGATTATGATTATAATAACAACGACCATGATTATAACAACCACGACCATGATTATAACAACCACGACCATGATTATATCAACCTTGACTCTCATTACAACAAGCACGTCCACGAATATAACAAACACGTCCATGAATATAACAACCACGACTATGATAATAACAATCACGAATATGAGTATAACAACCACGACCATGATTATAACAAACACGACCATAATTATAACAACCACGACTATGATTATAACAACCACGACTATGATTATAACAATCACGACCATGATTATATCAACCGCGCCTATGATTATAACAACCACGACCATGATTATAACAACCACGACTATGATTATAACAACCACGACCATGATTATAACAACCACGACCATGATTATAACAACCACGACTATAAATATAACAACCACGACCATGATTATAACAATCACGACTGATAACAACAATCACGCCTATGATTATAACAATCACGACCATGATTATATCAACCGCGCCTATGATTATAGCAACCACGACCATGATTATATCTACCACGACAGTGATTACAACAACCACGACCATGATTATAACAACTACGACTATGATTATAACAACCACGACCATGATTATAACAACCACGACTATGATTATAACAACCACGACCATGATTATAACAACCACGACCATGATTATAACAACCACGACCATGATTATAACAACCACGACCATGATTACAACATTCACGAATATGATTACAGTATAACAACCACGACCATGATTTTAACAACCACGACCATGATTATAACAACAATGACTATGATTATAACAACCACGACCATGATTATAACAAACACGACCATAATTATAACAACCACGACTATGATTATAACAACCACGACAATGATTAAAAAAACCACGACCATGATTATATCAAATACGACCATGATTATAACAACCACTTCCATGATTATAAGAAACACGACCTTGATTATAACAAACACGACCATAATTATAACAACCACGACTATGATTATAACAACCACGACAATGATTATATAAACCACGACCATGATTATATCAAATACGACCATGATTATAACAACCACGACCATGATTATATCAACCACGACTATGATTATAACAACTACGACTATGATCATATCCACATCCATGATTATAACAACCACGACTATGATTATAACAACCAAGACCATGATTATAACAATCACGACTGATAATAAAAATCACGACTATGATTATAACAACCACGACCATGATTATAAAAACCACGAATATGAATATAACAACCACGACCATGATTATAACAACTACGACCATGATTATAACAACCACTACCATGATTATAACAACCACGACCATGATTATAACAACCACGACCATGATTATAACAACCACGACTATGATTATAACAACCACGACTATGATTATAACAACCAAGACCATGACTATAACAACCACGACCATGATTATAACAACCATGACCATGATTATAACAACCACGACTATGATTATAACAACCACGACTATGATTATAACAACCAAGACCATGATTATAACAACCACGACCATGATTATAACAACCACGCCCATGATTATAAAAACCACGACTATGATTATAACAACCACGACCATGATTATAACAACCACAACCATGATTATAAAAACCACGACTTTGATTATAATAACAACGACCATGATTATAACAACCACGAATATGATTATAACAACCACGACTATGATTATATGATCCAAGACCATGAGTATAACAACCACGACGATGATTATAAGAACCACGACCATGATTATAACAACGTTGACTCTCATTACAACAAGCACGTCCACGAATATAACACACACGTCCATGAATATAACAACCACGACTATGATAATAACAATCACGACTATGAGTATAACAACCACGACCATGATTATATGAACAGCACCTATGATTATAACAACCATGACAATGATTATAACAACCACGACCATGATTATAACAACCACGACTATGATTATAACAACCACGACTATGATTATAACAACCACGACCATGATTATAAGGACCACGACCATGATTATAACAACCACGACTATGATTATAATGTTACGAGTTGGGGATTTAGAATATAGTTATACGTCTACCCAGATCCCAACAGGTAACAACAAAAAAAAAACAAAGACAATCGGACATAAAAGGGTAGACAAAGGATGCGAGTTTTTGTTGTATATAATAAAGTACCATAAATTCCTTAACAAAATATTCAGCTTATACACTACCCTTAACCAAACTTAACCTAAACACGAACAGTATATACATAGTAATAAAACATAAAACAATAGTGAAGCAATGTGGAGGGGGGAGAGGCAATACAAGATTACAAATACTTAAGTGAGGAGCTGAGATGGCTGACGAGCAAGGCTGAGTATGGTAGAAGACGGTAAATAGTCACTGTGCCGTAGGTTTCCAGGATAGGTGATCCTGTGGTCGCTTCCCAGAGTGAAGTGAAGTCCTCTCCTCGAATTGGAGCTGACAAAGTCGACTGAGGCGGAAGTGACGCAACAACCAGGATATGGAGAAGGGAAACCCGGGAGTGGTAACTAAGACGAGCCATACTCGTGTTTCGTCCCTAGATGGCGTTGCTCGTGGTGCTGGGTAGGTAGATGAAGACAATCGGTGGAGGGGTTCGTAACACACCCCCCCTCCAAAGACCTTCGTAGCGCGGGCGCGAAGGAGGTGATCACCTGGTGCGTCTGGAGAGTAGCTGCTACATTTCCACTGGAGCTCGGGATAAGGAGTCTGCAATCAGGTTTTCCACCCCCTTTATGTGCCGGACTTGTAGATTATACGGCTGGGTGAGGAGAGCCCAGCGGAGGATTCGCTGGTTGGAGGTCTTGTTGGTTTGGATGAACGTGAGTGGGTTATGGTCGGTGAAGACCAGGGTTGTTTGTGGGCAAGACTGGAGGTAACATTCAAACTTCTTTATTGCCAACACCAGAGCCAGGGCCTCCTTCTCTATGGTCGAGTAGTTGGTCTGATGTTTTTTCAACTTGGCGGAGTAATATGCCACAGGGTGAAGGACATCAGTGGTTGGGTCGGGTTGTAGGAGCACAGCCCCCACTCCGACACCACTAGCGTCGATTTGCAGATGGAAGGGCAAGGTGTAGTCAGGGGGGTGGACTACAGGCTTAGAGGCAAGGAAGGCTTTGAGGCGGTGGAAAGACTGGTCGCACTTCTGGTTCCAGATGTAAGGGACCGCAGAACTGGTAAGGTCTGTGAGGGGTCCGGCCACGCTGGAGAAGTTACTGCAGAACCGACGGTAGTAGCCGCACATCCCCAGGAAGCGCATGAGTTCCTTCCTCGTCCTTGGAGTGGGGAAGGACAAGATGGCTTCAACGTTTGCGTCCTTGGGTCTCACCATACCATGCCCAACGATATGTCCCAGGTAAGTCACCGAGGCCCGGCCAAAAGCAGATTTAGCCAGGTTTATGGTGAATCCAGTCTCTTGCAGTCGTGCAAACAGTATCTCCAAACGCACCAGATGTTCGTCCCAGCTGTCCGACACCACCACCAGGTCATCCAGGTAGGCGAACGTCCCACCTAGGTCTTGAATAAGGTAGTTTATGGCCCTCTGGAATGTGGCCGGAGCATTAGAAAAGCCAAACGCCATAACCAAATATTGAAAAAGACCAAATGGAGTTATAAATGCCGAGATTATTTTTGCCCTATCCGTGAGTCCTACTTGATAATATCCTTTCAACAGGTCTATGGTACTGATAAATTGGGCACAGCCTATGCTGTCTATTATATCTTCAATCAAAGGTAAAGGGTAGGAGTCAGAGACAGTGACCTGGTTCACTTTACGATAATCTGTACAGAAACGAAAGGTGCCATCGGGTTTTGGAATGAGAAGGCAAGGTGAAGCCCAGGGGGAGGTACTAGGCTCAGCTAAGTTATGCTTTAACAAAAAATCTACCTCCTTTTTCATAATCGATTTTTTTTGTGGACTTAGACGATATGCTGATTGCCTAATGGGTTGTACATCATCTGAGATTAGTTTAATATCATGTTTAAGTATATTGCAAAACCCTGGGAGGTCTGACGTGACTTTAGGAAATGTTGATAATAACTTAGTGAGATCTTTTGCTTGAGATGGATTCAGAACAGAAAAATACTCATCCAAATTGTTGAGTATGTGACTGTTAGCAGGGTTCTCTTTAGGTAGAGGGAAGTCTAAATTCTCCAATAGGTCCATGTCATCTGTCTCCGGCTCCGGCCCTGACAAAACCGTATGCAATACAGGTAGGCTTACAGCCTCTGGGATGTCTTCCTCTGACTGCCTGGAATGGTAAAGTTTCATGAGATTAATGTGAACAAGTTGTGAATCTTTTCGGTGATCAGGAGTATGGACTATATAGTTGAGAGGAGATAGTTTATTAGCATTGACTTGACAGTTTTGATGGAACCGTTCCAAGCAACCTTGGGACGGTGGGTGGTAAGCCGAAGATGTACAATTGTCCACACTGAGGTCTTTCATCACCTGTTTGAACACAGAAGGATCAGATTGTTGGGCTGAAACGAGCTCCTCCTTACTAATGGTCTTAATGTACAGATCTTCCGTGGGTAGGAAGATATTGGAGGTGGTTTTAGATGAAGAGGGCCCATTTCGCACACTCTGTGACCGGGTGACAGCACAAGACGGGAAAAGATGAGGAATAGTTTCTTTAAGGTCAGTGGTGGAGTTGACAGGTAAGGGAGAGTCGACTGTCTTTATGTTAGGAACCACTAGATCTCCTACCAAGTCATTACCCAATAATAAATGAATGCCGCACACAGGCATTGGGTCTTTCCTAATGGCTATTTGCACTTCCCCAGTAATCAAGGGACATTGGAGGTGCACTTTAGCTAAAGGATAGGAAGAATGGGACGAGAGATCTGAAATTAGAACACTCTCATTTGTAAATGCGGTAGATATATCAGGAATGACGTTAAACAGGAGGATAGATTGTGCTGCGCCCGTATCACGTAGTATACGAATAGGGAAAGAACGAGACCCTTCTATGATTGAAATTTTTCCCTCATAGGTGAATGAAGAGAAGAGATCCTGATGGGGTCTTTCCACATTGGCATTTGCTATTGGTTTGGATTTGGGATCCAGGGAACTACTTTTAGCAATTCGACACTTTGGGTGTTTACAAGTCTGGATCGTATGGCCTGGGATTTTACAGTAAGAACAAGTAAGCTTGGTTGCATCGGGGGGAGTAGGTGTGGGACCTTTCGACCTACCACTCACGTTCCCAAGGTTATCATCAGAGGAGGACCTAACATGTCGGGAAGTACCACGTTCTCTACTGCCCAGTGACTCCACCAACAAAGCATACGCATCAGCCAGCTCAGCAGCACGCCCTAAATTAACCTCTCCACGCTCCTCCACATGCTTCAAGATGTGAAATGGTATCTTGCTTTTCCACTCCTCCAGGACTACCAAATTTAACAAATCCTGAAATGTGGAGGTCTCTGTAGCCTCTAACCACTTCTTAAAAAACCTAAGCTTTTCTTGAGCAAACTCAACAAATGTGTGTGAAAATGGTTTGGTTAGTTTACGAAACTTCTGCCGGTATCCATCTGGCGTGATAGCATAAGAGGTGAGGATATTCTTTTTTACGTTATCATAGTCATCAGTCTGGTCTAAACAGTTATAAACTCTACGAGCCTTACCATATAATTTAGGAACTAACACTGACACCCACTGGTCCTTTGGCCACTCATTCTTCGCGGCTATTTTCTCAAAAGTCCTAAATGACCCGTCCATATCGGATTCATCAAACCCGGGAACAAGGGAAGAAGCAGTAGCAGGGTTAAAAGCAGCGAGTTTCTCTCTTAATGCCACTTCTTTTGATTTAAACTCCGATGTTAAAGTGACTTCTGTCTCTCTCACCTGTAGTTCTTTCAGTTTAACCGCCTGCACCAACTTGGCCTGTTCCATCCTTTCCTCATGCTCCAACTTGGCCTGTTCCGACATTCCCTCATGCTCCAACTTGGCCTGTTCCAACCTTCCCTCATGCTCCAACTTGGCCTCCAACTTGGCCTGTTCCAACTTGGCCTGTTCCAACTTTTCCTCCTGCTCCAACTTGGCCTGTTCCAACTCGAGTTCTTTCATTTTGATTTGGAACTCGAACCTAGCTCGTTCTAGTTCTAAGGCGCCTATTCGTTGTGTTTCTTCTTGAGGGCTAGCCAGACCTGAGGCAACTTCTGAGTGAGGAGGGGTGGTGGATAGTGGTTGAAGTTTCTTGGACATGGGCGTTAATCTGTCAACAGCGGATTCTTTTAAAACTTCTTGTTGAACCAACACTTCAATCACATGATTTTTTAACATTTCCTTAGTCAGTTGCTGTGAAAATGGGATATTGTAATAGTTGGCTATTTCTTTCCATTCTTTCTTCAGGATATTAACACGTAATTTAGCTACGGAAGGATTTTCAATAAAATCCTGAAGATCAAAACCTGAGGTGGCCATTGTTAATAAAAATAGGATAAATTAACTAATGGTCAAAAGCTAAGATAAGTGGATAACCCTAGAAAATATCACGGCAGTGGATAACCAGAAAGTCCCGGAAACTAACCAAGTTATACCTAGGGAAATTACACTTATGATTATTGTTCTTCCGAGAAGATCCTTAGATAAGGACAAGAGACTTGAAAGAGGTAGGGCGTATTACGGCATTAATATAAAGATCCGGATTAACAACCCTGATATACTTGAAAGAGGTAGGGCGTATTACGGCATTAATATAAAGATCCGGATTAACAACCCTGATATACTTGAAAGAGGTAGGGCGTATTACGGCATTAATATAAAGATCCGGATTAACAACCCTGAATGAGATAATGAGAAGAACAATAATTGAGGCTTTATAATTATGGGGTCCTGGTAGAGCGGGGCGTCCCAAGATATCACTTCACTCTAAACTAGTAACTATGGAACAGCCTACTCTGGAGTGAGGGTACGGCATTAAACAGATCCGGATTCTTCCCTACACTCGATAAGACTTACCACACGACTGCCACGTGTAATAACAGGTAAGCCTTATGACACTTGGAACCTATTATCCTACGTCTGTCACTCTTACTATACGGTAATACCAATATATGCACACACATATGAAGGAAACTTTAAACCACCGTAAAGCAATTGTAAACAGAAGTGACTGGGAGGGGTAATTAACACTGAGTAACAAGGGAGGAAGGAATATGGTACTTAAGGTCGTGTCCTGTCACGGTCGCCATTTGTTACGAGTTGGGGATTTAGAATATAGTTATACGTCTACCCAGATCCCAACAGGTAACAACAAAAAAAAAACAAAGACAATCGGACATAAAAGGGTAGACAAAGGATGCGAGTTTTTGTTGTATATAATAAAGTACCATAAATTCCTTAACAAAATATTCAGCTTATACACTACCCTTAACCAAACTTAACCTAAACACGAACAGTATATACATAGTAATAAAACATAAAACAATAGTGAAGCAATGTGGAGGGGGGAGAGGCAATACAAGATTACAAATACTTAAGTGAGGAGCTGAGATGGCTGACGAGCAAGGCTGAGTATGGTAGAAGACGGTAAATAGTCACTGTGCCGTAGGTTTCCAGGATAGGTGATCCTGTGGTCGCTTCCCAGAGTGAAGTGAAGTCCTCTCCTCGAATTGGAGCTGACAAAGTCGACTGAGGCGGAAGTGACGCAACAACCAGGATATGGAGAAGGGAAACCCGGGAGTGGTAACTAAGACGAGCCATACTCGTGTTTCGTCCCTAGATGGCGTTGCTCGTGGTGCTGGGTAGGTAGATGAAGACAATCGGTGGAGGGGTTCGTAACAATAACAATAAAGACCATTATTATAACAACCACGACCATGATTATAACAACTATGACTATGATCATATCCACGTCCATTATTGTAACAACCAAGACCATGATTATAACAACCACGACCATGATTATAACAACCACGAATATGAATATAACAACCACGACCATGATTATAACAACTACGACCATGATTATAACAACCAAGACCATGATTATAACAACCACGACCATGATTATAACAACCACGACAATGTTTATAACAACCACGACAATGATAATAACAACCACGACTATGATTATAACAACCAAGACCATGATTATAACAACCACGACCATGATTATAACAACCACGCCCATGATTATAAAAACCACGACTATGATTATAACAACCACGACCATGATTATAACAGCCACGACTATGATTATAACAACCACGTTCATGACTATAACAACCAAGACCATGATTATAACAACCACGACCATGATTATAACAACCACGCCCATGATTATAAAAACCACGACTATGATTATAACAACCACGACCATGATTATAACAGCCACGACTATGATTATAACAACTACGTTCATGATTATAACAACCACGACCATGATTACAACAACCACGACCATGATTATAACAACCACGACTATGATTATAACAACGACGACTATGATTATAACAACCAAGACCATGATTATAACAACCACGACCATGACTATAACAACAACGACCATGATTATAACAACCACGACTATGATTATAACATCCACGACCATGATTATAACAACCACAACTATGATTATAACAACCGCGACCATGAATATAACAACCACGACCATGATTATAACAACCACGAAAATGATTATAACAACCACGACCATGATAATAACATCCACGACTATGATTATAACAACGGGAAAACGATTATAACAACCACGACGATGATTATAATAACCCTGACGATGATTATAAAAATCATGACCATGATTATAAAAACCACGACCATGATTATAATAACCACGAATATGATTATAACAACCACGACCATGATTATAACAACCACAAAAATGATTATAACAACCATGACTATCATTATAACATCCAAGACCATGATTATAACAACCACGATTATGATTATAACAACCACGACTATGATTAAAACAACCGTGACCAAGATTATAACAACCACGACTATGATTATAATAACAACGACCATGATTATAACAATCACGACTATGATTATAACAACCACGACTATGATTATAAGATCCACGACCATGATTATAACAACCACGACCATGATTATATCAACCTTGACTCTCATTACAACAAGCACGTCCACGAATATAACAAACACGTCCATGAATATAACAACCACGACTATAATAATAACAATCACGAATATGAGTATAACAACCACGACCATGATTATATGAACCGCACCTATGATTATAACAACCACGACTATGATTATAACAACCACGACTATGATTATAACAACCACGACCATAATTATAACAACCACGACTATGATTATAACAACCACGACTATGATTGTAACAATAAAGACCATTAATATAACAACCACGACCATGATTATAACAACTACGACTATGATCATATCCACATCCATGATTATAACAACCACGACTATGATTATAAAAACCATGACCATGATAATAACAATCACGACTGATAATAACAATCACGCCTATGATTATAACAATGACGACCATGATTATATCAACCGCTCCTATGATTATAACAACCACAACCATGATTATATCAACCACGACAATGATTACAACAACCACGACCATGATTATAACAACCACGACTATGATTATAACAACCACGACCATGATTATAACAACCACGACTATGATTATAACAACCACGACCATGATTATAACAACCACGACCATGATTATAACAACCACGACTATAAATATAACAACCACGACCATGATTATAACAACCACGAACATGATTACAACATCCACGAATATGATTATAACAACCACGACCATGATTTTAACAACCACGACCATGATTATTACAACAATGACTATGATTATAACAACCACGACCATGATTATAACAAACACGACCATAATTATAACAACCACGACTATGATTATAACAACCACGACAATGATTATAAAAACCACGACCATGATTATATCAAATACGACCATGATTATAACAACCACGACCATGATTATAAGAAACACGACCTTGATTATAACAAACACGACCATAATTATAACAACCACGACTATGATTATAACAACCACGACAATGATTATAAAAACCACGACCATGATTATATCAAATACGACCATGATTATAACAACCACGACCATGATTATATCAACCACGACTATGATTATAACAACTACGACTATGATCATATCCACATCCATGATTATAACAACCACGACTATGATTATAACAACCAAGACCATGATTATAACAATCACGACTAATAATAAAAATCACGACTATGATTATAACAATCACGACCATGATTATATCAACCGCGCCTATGATTATAACAACCACGACCATGATTATAACAACCACGAAAATCATTATAACAACCACGACTATGATTATGACAACCACGAGAATGATTATAACAAACACGACCATGATTATATCAATGGCGCCTATGAATATAACAACCACGACCATGATTATAACAACCACGACGATGACAATAACATTCACGACAATGATTATAACACCCACGACCATGATTATAACAACCACGACTATGATTATAACAACCACGATCATGATTATAACAACCACGACCATGATTACAACAACAACGACTATGATTATAACAACCAAGACCATGATTATAACAACCACGATTATGATTATAACAATCACGACCATGATTATAACAACACTGAGTATGATTACATTAAGCACGACCATGATTTAAACAAGCACCTCCATGAATATAACAACCACGACCATTTTAATAACAACTACCACTATGATTACAAAAACCACGACCATGATTATAACAACCACTACCATGATTGTAACAACCACGACCATGATTATAAGAACTACTACCATGAGCATAACAACCACGACCTTGATTATAACAAACACGACTATGATTATAACAACCACGACCATGATTATAACAACCACGACCATGATTATAACAACCCCGACTATGATTATAACAACCACGACTATGATTACAACAACCAAGACCATGATTATAAAAACCACGACCATGATTATAACAACCACGCCCATGATTATAACGACCACGACTATGATTATAACAACCACGACCATGGTTATAACAACCACGACTATGATTATAACAACCACGGCCATGTTTATTACAACCACTACTATGATTATAACAACCACGACCATGATTGTAACAAAACGACTATGATTATAACAACAACAACTATGATTATAACAACTTCGACCATGATTATAACCACCACGACCATGATTATAACAACAACGATTATGATTATAACAACCAAAACTATGATTAAAACAAACATGACCATGATAAAAACAACCACGACTCTGATTATAATAACAACGACCATGATTATAACAACCACGACTATGATTATAACAACCACGACTATGATTAGAAGATCCAAGACCATGATTATAACAACCAAGACCATGATTTTAACAACCACGACCATGATTATAACAACGACGACCATGATTATAACAACCTTGACTCTCATTACAAGAAACACGTCCACGAATATAACAAACACGTCCCTGAATATAACAACCACGACTATGATAATAACAATCACGACTATGAGTATAACAACCACGACCATGATTATAACAACCACGACCATGATTATAACAACCACGACTATAAATATGACAACCACGACCATGATTATAACATCCACGACCATGATAACAACATCCACGAATATGATGATAACAGCCACGAATATGATTATAACAACCACGCCCATGATTTTAACAACCACGACCATGATTATAACAACAATGACTATGATTATAACAACCACGACCATGATTGTAACAAACACGACCTTGATTATAACAACCACGACTATGATTATAACAACCACGACCATGATTATAAAAACCACAACCATGATTATAACAATCACGACGAAGATTATAACAACCACAAATATGATTATAACAACCACGACCTTGATTATATCAAATACGACCATGATTATAACAAACACGACCATGATTATAACAACCACGACTATGATTATAACAACAACGACCATGATTATTAAAACCACGAAAATGATTATAACAACCACGACCATGATTATAACAATCACGACTATGATTATAACAAGCACGACCATGATTATATCAACTGCGCCTATGATTATAACAAAAACGAACATGATTATAACAACTACGACCATGATTATATCAACCACGACTATGATTATAACAACCACGACCATGATTATAACAATCACGACTATAATTATAACAACCACGACCAAGATTATAACAATCACGACTATGATTAAAACAACCACGACCATGATAATAACAACCACGACTATGATTATAACAATAAAGACCATTATTATAACAACCACGACCATGATTATAACAAAAACGACTATGATCATATCCACATCCATGATTATAACAACCGCGAATATGATTATAACAACAATGACCATAATTATAACAATCACGACTGATAATAAAAATCACGAACATGATTATAACAATCACGACCATGATTATATCAACCCTGCCTAGGATAATAACAACCACGACCATGATAATAACAACCACGACTATGATTATAACAATAAAGACCATTATTATAACAACCACGACCATGATCATAACAACCACGAAAATGATTATAACAAACACGACCATGATTATAACAACCACGACCATGATTATAACAACCTTGACTCTCATTTCAACAAACACGTCCACGATAATAACAAACACGTCCCTGAAAATAACAACCACGACTATGATAATAACAATCACGACTATGAGTATAACAACCACGACCATGATTATATGAACAGCACCTATGATTATAACAACCATGACTATGATTATGACAACCACGACCATGATTATAACAACCACGACCATGATTATAACAACCACGACTATAAATATGACAACCACGACCATGATAATAACAACCACGACCATGATTACAACATCCACGAATATGATTATAATAGCCACGAATATGATTTTAACAACCACGCCCATGATTTTAACAACCACGACCATGATTATAACAACAATGACTATGACTATAACAACCAAGACCATGATTGTGACAAACACGACCATGATTAAAACAACCACGACTATGATTATAACAACCACGACCATCATTATAAAAACCACAACCATGATTATAACAATCACGAAAAAGATTATAACAACCACAAATATGATTATAACAACCACGACCTTGATTATATCAAATACGACCATGATTATAACAACCACGACCATGATTATAAGAAACACGCCCATGATTATAACAACCACGACTATGATTATAACAACAACGACCATGATTATTACAACCACGAAAATGATTATAACAACCACGACCATGATTATAACAATCACGACTATGATTATAACAACCACGACCATGATTATATCAACTGCGCCTATGATTATAACAAAAACGACCATGATTATAACAACTACGACCATGATTATATCAACCACGACTATGACTATAACAACCACGACCATGAATATAACAATCACGACTATAATTATAGCAACCACGACCAAGATTATAACAATCACGACTATGATTATAACAACCACGACCATGATAATAACAACCACGACTATGATTATAACAATAAAGGCCATTATTATAACAACCACGACCATGATTATAACAAAAAAGACTATGATCATATCCACATCCATGATTATAACAACCGCGAATATGATTATAACAACCATGACCATGATTATAACAATCACGACTGATAATAAAAATCAAGAATATGATTATAACAATCACGACCATGATTATATCAACCCTGCCTAGGATTATAACAACCACGACCATGATCATAAACACCACGAAAATGATTATAACAACCACGACTATGATAATAACAAACACGTGAATGATTATAACAAACACGACCATGATTATATCAACGGCGCCTATGATTATAACAACACGACCATGATTATAACAACCACGACGATGATTATAACAACCACGACCATGATTATAACAACCACGACCATGATTACAACAACGACGACAATGATTATAACAACCAAGACCATGATTATAACAACACTGAGTATGATTACAACAACACTACCATGATTAAACAAGCACCTCCATGAATATAACAACCACGACCATGATAATAACAACCACGACCATGATTATAAAAACCACGACGATGATTATAACAACCACGACCATGATTATAACAACCACGCATAGGAATAAAACAACCACGACCATGATTATAACAACTGCTACCATGATTATAACAACCACGACCATGATTATAATAAACACGATTATGATTATAACAACCACGACCATGATTATAACAACCACGATCATGATCATAACAACCACGACTATGATTATAACAACCACGACTATGATTATAACAACCAAGACCATGATTACAACAACCACGACCATGATTATAACAACGACGCTCATGATTATAACAACCATGACTATGATTATAACAACCACGACCATGATTATAACAACCACGACCATGATTATAACAACCACGACTGATTAAAACATCCACGGCCATGTTTATTACAACCACGACTATGATTATAACAACCACGACCATGATTATAACAACCACGACCATGATAATAACAACACGACTATGATTATAACAACCACGACTATGATTATAACAACATAGACCATGATTATAAGAACCACGACCATGACTATAACAACCACGACCATGATTATAACAACCACGAATATGATTATAACAACCACGACCATGATTATAACAACCACAACTATGATTATAACAACCTCGACCATGATTATAACAAACACTACCATGATAATAACATCCACGAATGTGATTTAACAACCATGACTATGATTATAACAACCACGACCATGATTATATAAACCACGACAATGATTATAACAACCATGACCATTATTATAACATCCACGACCATAATTATAACAACTACGATTATGATTATAACAACCACGACTATGATTAAAACAACCATGACCATGATTATAACAACCACGACTTTGATTATAATAATAACGACCATGATTATTACAACCACGACCATGATTATAAGAAACACGACCATGATTATAACAACCACGACTATGATTAAAAGATCCTAGACCATGATTATAATAACCACGACGATGATTATAACAACCACGACCATGATTATAACAACGCTGACTCTCATTACAACAAGCACGTCCACGAATATATCAAACACGTCCATGAATATAACAACCACGACTATGATAATAACAATCACGACTATGAGTATAACAACCACGACCATGATTATATGAACAGCACCTATGATTATAACAACCATGACTATAATTATAACAACCACGACCATGATTATAACAACCACGACTATGATTATAACAACCACGACTCTGATTATAACAACCACGACCATGATTATAACAACCACGACAATGATTAAAACAACCATGACTATGATTATAACAACCACGACCGTGATTATAACAACCACGACCATGATTATAACAACCACATCTATGATTATAACAACCTCGACCATGATTATAACAAACACTACCATGATAATACCATCCACGACTGTGATTATAACAACCACGACTATGATTATAACAGCCACGACCATCATTATAACAACCACGACAATGATTATATCAACCATGACTCTTATTATAACATCCACGACCATAGTTATAACATCCACGATTATGATTATAACAACCACGACTTTGATTATAATAACAACGACCATGATTATAACAACCACGACTATGATTATAGCAACCACGACTATGAATATAAGATCCAAGACCGTGATTATAACAACCACGACTATGATTATAACAATAAAGACCATTATTATAACAACCACGACCATGATTATAACAACTATGACTATGATCATATCCACATCCATTATTATAACAACCAAGACCAAGATTATAACAACCACAACCATGATTATAACAACCACGTATATGAATGTAAAAACCACGACCATGATTATAACAACTACGACCATGATTACAATAACCACGACCATGATTATAACAACCACGACCATGATTATAACAACCACAACCATGATTATAACAACCACGACTATAATTATAACAACCACGACTATGATTATAACAACCAAGACCATGATTATAACAACCACGACCATGATTATAAAAACCACGCCCATGATTATAAAAACCACGACTATGATTATAACAACCACGACCATGATTATAAAAACCACCACTAAGATTATAACAACCACGACCATGATTATAAAAACCACGAGTTTGATTATAATAACAACGACCATGATTATAACAACCACGACCATGATTATAAAAACCACGCCAATGATTATAAAAACCACGACTATGATTATAACAACCACGACCATGATTATAAAAACCACCACTAAGATTATAACAACCACGACTATGATTATAAGAACCACGACTATGATTATAAGATCGAAGACCGTGATTATAACAACCACTACGATGATTATAAGAACCACGACCATGATTATAACAACGTTGACTCTAATTACAACAAGCACGTCCACGAATATAACACCCACGTCCATGAATATAACAACCACGACTATGATAATAACAATCACGACTATGAGTATAACAACCACGACCATGATTATATGAACAGCACCTATGATTATAACAACCATGACTATGATTATAACAACCACGACCATTATAACAACCACGACTATGATTATAACAACCACGACTATGATTATAACAACCACGACCATGATTATAAGAACCACGACCAGAGATAATAACAACCACGACTATGAATATAACAATAAAGACCATTATTATAACAACCACGACCATGATTATAACAACTATGACTATGATCATATTCACATCCATTATCATAACAACCAAGACCATGATTATAGCAACCACGGCCATGATTATAACAACCACGAATATGAATATAACAACCACGACCATGATTATAGCAACTATGACCATGATTATAACAACCAAGTCCATGATTATAACAACCACGACCATAATTATAACAACCACGACCATCTATATAACAACCACGACAATGACTATAACAACCACGACTATGATTATAACAACCAAGACCATGATTATAACAACCACGACCATGATAATAACAACCACGCCCATGATTATAACAACCACTACTATGATTATAACAACCACGACCATGATTATAACAACCACGACTATGATTAAAACAACCACGTCCATGATTATAACAACCACGACCATGATTATAACAACCACGACCATGATTACAACAACCACGACTATGATTATAACAACCACGACCATGATTATAACAACCACGACTATGATTATAACAACCATGACCATGATTATAACAACCACGACTATGATCATAACAACGACGACTATGATTATAACAACCAAGACCATGATAATAACAACCACGACCATGACTATAACAACAGCGACCATGATTATAACAATCACAACTATAATTATAACATCCACGACCATGATTATAACAACCACGACCATGATTATAGCAACCACAACTATGATTATAACAACCTCGACCATGATTATGACATCCACGACCATGATTATAACAACCACGACTATGATTATAACAACCACGACCATGATTATAACAACCACGACTATGATTATAACAACCACGACCATGATTATAACAACCACGACTATGATTATAACAACGACGACTATGATTATAACAACCAAGACCATGATTATAACAACCACGACCATGACTATAACAACAACGACCATGATTATAACAACCACGACTATGATTATAACATCCACGACCATGATTATAACAACCACGACCATGATTATAACAACCACAACTATGATAATATCAACCGCGACCATGATTATAACAACCACGACCATGATTATAACAACCACGAAAATGATTATAACAACCACGACCATGATAATAACATCCACGACTATGATTATAACAACCACGACCATGATTATAACAATCACGACTGATAATAAAAATCACGACTATGATTATAACAATCACGACCATGATTATGTCAACCGCGCCTATGATTATAACAACCACGACCATGATTATAACAACCACGAAAATAATTATAACAACCACGACTATGATTATAACAACCACGAGAATGATTATAACAAACACGACCATGATTATATCAATGGCGCCTATGATTATAACAACCACGACCATGATTATAACAACCACGACCATGTTTACAACATCCACGAATATGATTATAACAGCCACGAATATGATTATAACAACCACGCCCATGATTTTATCAACCACGACCATGATTATAACAACAATGACTATGATTATAACAACCACGACCATGATTGTAACAAACACGACCTTGATTATAACAACCACGACTATGATTATAACAACCACGACCATGATTATAAAAACCACAACCATGATTATAACAATCACGACGAAGATTATAACAACCACAAATATGATTATAACAACTACGACCTTGATTATATCAAATACGACCATGATTATAACAAACACGACCATGATTATAACAACCACGACTATGATTATAACAACAACGACCATGATTATTACAACCACGAAAATGATTATAACAACCACGACCATGATTATAACAATCACGACTATGTTTATAACAACCACGACCATGATTATATCAACTGCGCCTATGATTATAACAAAAACGAACATGATTATAACAACTACGACCATGATTATATCAACCACGACTATGATTATAACAACCACGACCATGATTATAACAATCACGACTATAATTATAACAACCACGACCAAGATTATAACAATCACGACTATGATTATAACAACCACGACCATGATAACAACAACCACGACTATGATTATAACAACCACGACCATGATTATAACAACCACGACTATGATTATAACAATAGAGACCATTATTATAACAACCACGACCATGATTATAACAACTATGACTGTGATCATATCCACATCCATTATTAAAACAACCACGACCATGATTATAAAAACCACGACCATGATTATAACAACCACGCCTATGATTATAACAACCACGGCCATGATTAAAACAACCACGACCATGATTATAACAACCACGACTATAATTATAACAACCACGACCATGATTATAACAACCACAACCATGTTTATAACAACAACTACTATGATTATAACAACCTCGACCATGATTATAACAACCACGACCATGATTATAACAACCACGACCATGATTAAAACAACCACGACCTTGATTATAACATCCACGAATATGATTATAACAACCACGACCATGATTATAACAACCACGACAATGATTATAACAACCATGACTATGATTATAACATCCACGACCATGATTATAACAACCACGTTTATGATTATAACAACCACGACTATGATTAAAACAACCATGACCATGATTATAACAACCACGACTATGATTATAATAACAACGAACATGATTATAGCAACCACGACTATGATTATAAGATTCAAGACCATGATTATAACAACCACGACCATGATTATAACAACCACGACCATGATTATAAAAACCTTGACTCTCATTACAACAAGCACGTCCACGAATATAACAAACACGTCCATGAATATAACAACCACGACTTTGATAACAACAATCACGAATATGAGTATAACAACCACGACCATGATTATATGAACCGCACCTATGATTATAACTACCACGACTATGATTATAACAACCACGACCATGATTATAACAAACCACGACTATGATTATAACAACCACGACTATGATTGCAACAATAAAGACCATTAATATAACAACCAAGACCATGATTATAGCAACCACGACCATGACAATAACAACAACGACCATGATTATAACAACCACGACTATGATTATAACAACCATGACCATGATTATAACAATCACGACTATGATTATAACAATCACGACCATGATTATATCAACCGCGCCTATGATTATAACAACCACGACCATGATTATATCAACCACGACAATGATTACAACAACCACGACCATGATTATAACAACCACGACAATGATTATAACAACCACGACCATGATAATAACAACCACGACCATGATTATAACAACCACGACTATAAATATAACAACCACGACCATGATTATAACACACCACGACCATGATTACAACATCCACGAATATGATTATAACAACCACGACCATGATTTTAACAACCACGACCATGATTATAACAACAATGACTATGATTATAACAACCACGACCATGATTATAACAAACACGACCATAATTATAACAACCACGACTATGATTGTAACAACCACGACCATGATTATAAAAACCACGACCATGATTATAACAATCACGACCAAGATTATAACAACCACAAATATGATTATAACAACCACGACCATGATTATATCAAATACAACCATGATTATAACAACCACGATCATGATTATAAGAAACACGACCTTGATTATAACAACCACGACTATGATTATAACAACAACGACCATGATTATTACAACCACGAAAATGATTATACAACCACGATCATGATTATAACAATGACGACTATAATTATAACAACCACGACCATGATTATATCAACTGCGCCTATGACTATAACAAATACGACCATGATTATAACAACCACGACCATGATTATATCAACCACGAATATGATTATAACAACCACGAACAAGATTATAACAATCACGACTATGATTATAACAACCACGACCATGATTATAACAACCACGACTATGATTATAACAATAAAGACCATATTATAACAACCACGACGATGATTATAACAACTACGACTACGATCATATCCACATCCATGATTACAACAACCACGACTATGATTATAACAACCAAGACCATGATTATAACAATCACGAATGATAATAAAAATCACCACAATGATTATAACAATCACGACCATGATTATATCAACCGCGCCTATGATGATAACAACCACGACCATGATTATAACAACCACGAAATTGATTATAACAACCACGACTATGATTATAACAACCACGAGAATGATTATAACAAACACGACCATGATTATATCAATGGCGCATATGATTATAACAACCACGACCATGATTATAACAACCACGACGATGACAATAATAATCACGACAATGATTATTACAACCACGACCATGATTATAACAACCACGACTATGATTATAACAACCACGACCATGATTATAACAACCAAGACCATGATTACAACAACGACGACTATGATTATTACAACCAAGACCATGATTATATCAACCACGATTATGATTATAACAATCACGAACCATGATTGTAGCAACACTGAGTATGATTACAACAAGCACGACCATGATTTAAACAAGCACCTCCATGAATATAACAACCACGACAAATGATAATAACAACCACGACCATGATTATAAAAACCACGACCATGATTATAACAACCACGACCATGATTGTAACAACCACGAATATGAATATAACAAGCACGACCATGATTATAACAACTACTACCATGAGTATAACAACCACGACCATGATTATAACAAACACGACTATGATTTTAACAACCACGACCATGATTATAACAACCACGACCATGATTATAATAACCACGACTATGATTATAAAAACCACGACTATGATTATAACAACCAAGACCATGATTATAACAACCACGACCATGATTATAACAACCACGCCCATGATTAAAACAACCACGACTATGATTATAACAACCACGACCATGATTGTAACATCGACGAATATGATTATAACAACCACGACTATAAATATAACAACCACGACCATGATTATATCAACCACGACCATGATTACAATATCCACGAATATGATTATAATAACCACGACCATGATTATAAAAACCACGACCATGATTATAACAACAACGACCATGATTGTAACAAACACGAATATGAATGTACCAACCACGACCATGATTATAACAACTACTACCATGAGCATAAGAACCACGACCATGATTATAACAAACACGACTCTGATTATAACAACCACGACCATGATTACAATATCCACGAATATGATTATATCAACCACGACCATGATTATAACAACCACGACCATGATTATAACAACCAAGTCCATGATTATAACAACCACGACCATGATTATAACAACAACGAATATGAATATAACAACCACGACCATGATTATAACAACTAATACCATGAGTATTACAACCACGACCATGATTATAACAAACACGACTATGATTATAAGAACCACGACCATGATTATAAAAACCACGACCATGATTATAACAACCAAGACCATGATTGTAACAACCACGAATATGAATATAACAACCACGACCATGATTATAACTACTACAGCCATGAGTATAACAACCACGACCATGATTATTACAAACACGACTATGATTATAGCAACCACGACCATGATTGTAACAACCACGAATATGAATATAACAATCACGACCATGATTTTAACAACTACTACCATGAGTATAACAACCACGACCATGATTATAACAGACACGACTATGATTATAACAACCACGACCATGATTATAACAACCACGACCATGATTATAACAACTACTACCATGAGTATAACAACCACGACCATGATTATAACAAACACGACTATGATTATAACAACCACGACCATGATTATTACAACCACGACCATGATTATAACAACCACGACTATGATTATAACAACCACGACTATGATTATAACAACCAAGACCATGATTATAACAACCTCGACCATGAGTATAACAAACACAACCATGATAATAACATCCACGATGATGATTATAACAACCACGACTATGATTATAACAACCACGACTATGATCATAGCAACCACGACAATGATTATAATAACCATGACTATGATTATAACATACACGACTACGATTATAACAACCACGATTATGAATATAACAACCAAGACTATGATTAAAACAAAGATGACCATGATTATAACAACCACGACTATGATTATAATAACAAAGACCATGATTATAACAACCACGACCATGATTATAACAACCACGTACATGATTATAAGATCCAAGACCATGATTATAACAATCACGACCATGATTATAACAACCACGACCATGATTATAACAACCACGACCATGATTATAACAACCTTGACTCTCATTACAGCAAACACGCCCACGAATATAACAAACACGTCCATGAATATACCAACCACGACTATGATAATAACAATCTCGACTATGAGTATAACAACCACGACCATGATTATATGAACAGCACCTATGATTATAACAACCACGACTATGATTATAACAATAAAGACATTATTATAACAACCACGACCACGATTATAACAACTATGACTATGATCATATCCACATCCATTATCATAACAACCTCGACTATGATTATAACAACCATTACCATGATTATAAAAATCACGACTGATAATAAAAATCACGACTATGATTATAACAATCACGACCATGATTATATCAACCGCGCCTATGATTATAACAACCACGACCATGATTATAACAACCACGAAAATGATTATAACAATCACGACTATGATTATAACAACCACGACTATGATTATAACAAACACGACAATGATTATATCAACGGCGCCTATGATTATAACAACCACGACCATGATTGTAACAACCACGACGATGATAATAAGAATCACGACAATGATTATAACAATCACGCCCATGTTTATAACAACCACGACTATGATTATAACAACCACGACCATGATTGTAACAACCACGAAAATGAATATAACAACCACGACCATGATTATAACAACTACTACCATGAGTATAACAACGACGATCATGATTATAACAACCACGACCCTGATTATAACAACCACGAATATGATTATAACAACCACGACCATGATTATAACAACCACGACCATGATTATAGCAACCACGAAGATGATTATAACAACCACGACTATGATTATATCAACCACGACCATGATTATAACAACCACGACCATGATTACAACAACAACGACTATGATTATAACAACCACGACTATGATTATAACAACCACGACCATGATTATAACAACCACGACTATGATTATTGCAACGACCATGATTATAACAACCACGACCATGATTATAACAACCACGACTATGATTATAACAACCACGACCATGATTATAACAACCACGACCATGATTACAACAACCACGACTATGATTATAACAGCCACGACTATGAGTATATCAACCACGACCATAATTATAACAACCACGACCATGAATATAACAACCACGACCATGATTATAGCAACCACGACTATGATTATAACAACCACGACCATGATTATAACAACCACGACCATGATTATAACAACCACGACTTTGATTATAACAACCACGGCTATGATTATAACAACCAAGACCATGATATAACAACAACGATCATGATTATAACAACCACAACTATGATTATAACAACCACGACAATGATTATAACAACCACGACCATGATTATAACAACCTTGACTATGATTACAACAAGCAGGTCCATAAACATATCAAGCACGTCTATGAATATAACAACCACGACCATGATTATAACAACCACGACTATGATAATAACAATCGCGACTCTGATTATAACAACCGCGACCATGATTATAACGACCACGACCATGATTATAACAACCAAGACTATGATTATAACAACCACGACCATGATTATAACAACCAAGTCCATGATTGCAACAACCGCGACTATGATTATGTTAACCAAGACCATGATTATAACAACCACGATTATGATGATAACAATCACGACCATGAATATAACAATCATGACTATGATTACAACAAGCATGACCATGAACATAACAAGCACGTCCATGAATATAACATCCACGACCATGATAATAACAATCACGACTATGATTATACCTACCACGACCATGAATTTATCAACCGCGCCTATGATTATAACAACCACGACCTTGATTATAACAACCACGACCATGATTATAACAACCACGACTATGCTTATAACAACCACGACCATGATTATAAAAACCACGACCGTGATTATAACAACCACGACCATGATTATAACAACCACGGATATGATTATATTTACCACGACCATGATTATAACAACCACGACCATGATTATAACAACCACGACCATGATTATAACAACCACGACTATGATTATAACAACCACGACTATGATTATAACAACCACGATTATGATGATGACAACCATGACTATGATTATAACAACCACAACCATGATTATAACAACCACGACTATGATTATAACAACCACGACTATGATTATAACAACCACGATTATGATGATGACAACCATGACTATGATTATAACAACCACAACCATGATTATAACAACCACGACTATGATAATAACAATCACGACTATGATTATACCTACCACGACCATGAATTTATCAACCGCGCCTATGATTATAACAACCACGACCTTGATTATAACAACCACGACCATGATTATAACAACCACGACTATGCTTATAACAACCACGACCATGATTATAAAAACCACGACCGTGATTATAACAACCACGACCATGATTATAACAACCACGAATATGATTATATTTACCACGACCATGATTATAACAACCACGACCATGATTATAACAACCACGACCATGATTATAACAACCACGACTATGATTATAACAACCACGACTATGATTATAACAACCACGATTATGATGATGACAACCATGACTATGATTATAACAACCACAACCATGATTATAACAACCACGACTATGATTATAACAACCACGACTATGATTATAACAACCACGACCATGATTATATCAACCTTGCCTATGATTACAACAAGCATGACCATGAATATAACAAGCACGTCCATGAATATAACAACCACGACCATGATTATAACAAACACAAATATGATAATAACACTCACGTCAATGATTATAACAACCACGACCATGATTTTGTCAACCGCGCCTATGATTATAACAACCACGACTAGGATCATAACCATGACTATGATTATAACAACCACGACCATGATTATAACAACCACGACCATGATTATAACAACCACGACCATGATTATAACAACCATGACCATGATCATAACAACCACGAATATGATTATAACAACCTCGACCAATGATTATAACAACCACGACTATGATTATAACAAGCACGACCATGAATATAACATCCACGACCATGATTATAACGATCACGACTATGATTTTAACAATCTCGACTATGATTATAACAGTGAAGAACAACCGAACTGTAACAGCTGAGTCGTACCCAAGCTAACCTTCACACAGTGTGGTTCCAGGTATCCAATGATAATTCCCCGTGAGACTCAACAACACCAGCTATGTGTTAAACTATTCACGACTGCAGACCACGTGGTGTCCCCATGATGCTAAGACACCACGTAGTGAATGAGTTGCTACAGCATCATCTGAGGATGTTCATAACACCATCTGCCAGTGAATTTCTACACCACGTCAGGCCCCTCATAACACCATCGGTAAGGGAATTACTACACCACGTCAGGCCCCTCATAACATAAGAACATAAGAACATAAGAAAATAAGGAGTCTGCAATAGGCCGGTTGGCCTGTGCATGGCAGCTCCTATCGGGAGTTGCTTCAACTCTCTATCATCCATTATTCTATCCAGTCTCCTTTTGAAACTTTCCAGCGTTCCAGCACTTACTACAAAGTTGCTAAGCTTGTTCCACTCGTCCATCACCCTATTTGTGAACCAGTTCCTTCCTATCTCTCTCCTAAACCTAAACTTATCCAACTTAAATCCGTTGCTCAGAGTCCTATCCTGCTCGGATATTATAAGAACTTTATCTATATCCCCTTTATTGATTCCTTTCACCCACTTAAATACTTCTATCATATCTCCCCGCACTCTTCGTCTTTCTAGGGAATGCAAGTTTAGTTTCTTTAACCTATCTTGATATGGAAGGTTTCTAAGTCCCGGAATCATTTTCGTCATTCTTCGCTGCACCGACTCTAGTGAATTGATATCCATTCTATAATAAGGGCACCAGAACTGAATCGCATAATCGAGGTGCGGCCTGACTAGCGCAAGATATAGTTGCAATAAGATATCTGCATTCGTATTACTTACACTTCTAGATATAAGAAACAATACTGTTTGCCTTATTTCGAACATTAACTCACTGTTTTCTAGGCCGTAGGTCCGGGCTTACAAGTACCCCTAGGTCTCCTTCACAAGGCGACTTCTCTAGGTTGATGTTAAGGCTGTGTACATTAACAGTATTTGTTCTTCCAATAGTAAGTACACTGCACTTGCTGGTGTTGAATTTCATTTGCATTTTTCAGGCCACCCTTGCAGTTTATTTAGATCCTCCTGTAGTGCATTTGCATCCTGCCCTGAATTAATCTGCCTCCCTAGTTTGGTGTCATCCGCAAATTTGATTATGTCACTGCTGATCCCAGCATCTAGATCGTTTATGTAGATTATGAACAAGAGTGGGCCTAGTACTGACCCCTGGGAACCCCACTGGTTACACAGCCCCTCTCAGATTTAACACCATCTTCGCTGACCCTATGCGTTTTATCGGTGAGCCATGATTTTATCCAATTTAAAACTTCCCCTCGATACCATGAGCCTTAACTTTTCTGAGAAGCCTCTGATGCGGTACTCTGTCAAATGCTTTGCTAAAGTTAAATTAAATAATATCGTAATTTTCGTCATTATCTACTGCCTCGAAGACTTTCCTAAAAAACGTCAGTAGATTTGTTAGACAAGATTTTCCTTTTGTAAACCCATGTTGAGAGTCATAGATTAATTTGCTTTTCTCTAAATGCGATCGGATGCTATCTGCTATAATTCATTCAAGAAATTTCCCCACTACTGACGTCAAATTGATCGGCCGGTAATTTGACGCTGGTGCTCTGTCTCCCTCTTTGAATATGGGTACTACATTTGCCTGTTTCCACAAGTCTGGCACAACTCCCATGTCTAAGGATATTGTAAATAAATTTACAAGGGGTCCGCTAATCTGTTCCCTGCACTCTTTCAAGACTCGAGGGAGAATTTCATCCGGCCCTGGGGAATTTGTCTTCTTTAGTTTATTTATCATCATAAGAACATCCTCTTCTCTGAGAGTGATATTCTTTAATGTCTCTTCTTTCTTTCCCCTAAATATCAGTTCCACCTCTGGAATTTCCTCGCGAATTTCTTCTGTGAAAACCGATAAGAAGTAGCTATTCAATGCTTTGCTTATTATTCACTGCCCTTTATCACTTCCCCCTTCCCTGACTTTAGAGGCCCAACTTTGTCCTTAACCTTTGTTCTATATACCTGGATAAATCCCTTGGGATTCGCCTTGGATTCTCTTGCTATTCTGATTTCATAGTCTCTCTTTGCTTTCCTTACATTTTTCTTAACATTCCTAGATAGTTCATTATACCTATTGCTGAGATGCTCCTCCCTTCCCTTTAATTTCTTATAAATTCCTTTCTTTATTCCGGTCATGTTTAAGTTTTCTGGTCATCCACCTTGGCTCATTCTTATTTGACCTAATTTTTCTCTATGGTATATTTTGTTAGTGTGCTTTATGTTGTATACTAGTGATTATATTATAGTCATGATCAATTGTTGTGTCATCTATGACCTCACCCCTTCCTACTGGGGACTGACGTGACTGTTCCCTGGTGACCTCACCTAGGTACCTTCTTAACTCCTGATAATCCGCCAACCGAAAGTTTGGGACTCTGACCATACTGTCATTGTTTTTCGTTTCCGAATTTAGGGTGAACCTGATTTCTCTGTGATCACTGTTACCTAGTTCTTCCTCTACTGTGATAGCTCTGATAATATTTTCTTTATTTGTTAATACTAGGTCTAATATATTGTCACTTCTAGTAGGTTCTGCAATTAGTTGTTTCAAAAAATTGTCCTGTACTGCATCAAGGAAGTCTTCAGATTCATAGTCACCTACAATGTTGTTCCAGTCAATATTTCTGAAGTTGAAACCCCCCATAATGCTCAGGTTGTTATATTTTGCCGCCGTACTCATTTCCTGCCATATGGGCTAAGCTGCTTCTTTCCCAAGACTTGGGGGCCTGTAAATCACTCCCATAATTAGTTATTCTCCTCCTTCCGTGATTTCTACCCATACAGACTCGGTTCATATTTCACCCTTTATTGAATTATTAATACAACAGTTTAATGTATCATTGACGAAAAGTGCGACCCCTCCCCCCTTCCTACCTTCCCTAGCCTTGTGAAAAAGATTGTACCCTTTTATGTGATACTCTGATAAAAAAAATTTTGCTCGCCAGATTCATCCAAGTTTCGGTGATTGCTATGACGTCTACATTCTCGGTACATACAACCGCTCTCAGCAAGTCTATTTTATTTCTAATGCTGCTACCTTTGGTATAGTATACATTTAAACCTACCCTTCCCTGGTCCTGTTTTACCCCTTGTCCTGATTAACCAATTTTATTTCTTGGGACCTGCTTGTTTTTTGACCCCCACTTTCCCGGACCTCTCTCCACTGGCGAACCCCCCCCCCCCCCTTTGGAGTGACAATTTCACGCTCCAGGGATGCAGACAACGTCCTTACCCCTGCACGAGACAAGTGTGCTCCTTCACGACTGTACAGGTACTCGTTGCCATAGAATCGTTGCTAGCTATCAATATATGCGAAACCATTGTTTGCACAATGTTTTTCCAGTCGGCAATTTATAGCAATTGCCCTGGACAGCCATTCACGACCAACCCCTCTTCTAGGTAAGACACCACATACTATCGGGATCCCTCCCCTATCTCTAATCTTCCCCAGCGCCTCCCTATACCTTCTGAAAAGCTCCTCACTCCTAACCTTTCCTCGTTTTCTCCCACACTAAGACAAACTACTGGATTGGTACCCTCCCCTGACAAAACCCTATCTATCCTCTCAGCTACATGCACTATCCCAGCCCAAAGAAAACACACCCTAGTCCTACTTTTCCTATATCTTACACAAAAAGTCCTATCTAAAAACCTTACCTGGCTGTCCCCAACTACCACGACCTTACCTCTGGGCAGGATTTGTACAACTGCCCTTTCCTCTCCTTGCACTACACCGTCCTGCCTCTTCTCTTCCCCTCAGCTTCCTCCAACACCTGGCAGGGGTTACTGCACTCCACACCCTGGTCAGCTTTCCTAAGTCTTACCCTAATACCCTAGTCCCCTTGGAGACAAACACTCTCCACGCCTGCTCCTCCTTCGCAGGTGTCCTGCTAGGCAGGACACCTACATGAAGGAGTTCGGTACTGAGGGCTTCATTTTCCCCCTTTAGAGCGTTAATCTCACTCCTCAACTGCCCCAGCTGACTTAATAGAGTGGCCAGGAGGTCGTCCTTCCTCACACATAACAATCCAAGGCGGCCATTTTCTTTGGTCACTAACGGGAGCACTTAGGGGCACGTCCTTCTCCAAGTTAGATCAGGTAGCAACTGAAACTATTCACCGCTGGGAAGGAATTACTACTCCACGTGATGCCCCTCATTGCACCATCTGTGAGGGAAATACTACACCACATCAAGCCCTTCATAACACCATCTGTGAGGGAATTACTACACCACATCAAGCCCTTCATAACACCATCTGTGAGGGAATTACTACACCACATCAAGCCCCTCATAACACCATCTGTGAGGGAATTACTACACCACGTGATGCCCGTCATAATACCATCTGTGAGGGAATTGCTACACCGCGTGAGGCCCCTCATAACACCATCTATGAGGGAATTACTACACCACGTGAGATCCCTCATAACATCATCTGGGTGGGAATTACTACACCACGTCAAGCCCCTCATAACACCATCTTTGAGGGAATTACTACACAACGTCAGGCACCTCATAACACCATCTGTGAGGGAATAAGTACACCACGTCAAGCCCCTCATAACACCATCTGTGAGGGAATTACTACACCACGTGAGATAACTCATAACACCATCTGTGAGGAAATTACTGCACCAGGTGATGCCCCTCATAACACCATCTGTGAGGGAATCACTACAACACGCCAGGCCCCCTCATAATACCATCTGTGAAAGAGTTACTACACTACGTGTCTGCTGTTCAACACCTCAGCGCACATGATCTATGTGACCTCCACTGCTAACATTAATCTGTAGGTTCACTGTTTGTTCCTCTACCTTTCTGTAGTGAAGGCTTTTGTAAAACCATCAAAGTATGTATTAAGTCATTTATGTCCAATGTACATTTACAGACTTCGGGTTGCAGAACCTTTTAAAAAAACCGTTAATTATTGTTATTATTATTATTATTATTATTATTATTATTATTATTATTATTATTATTATTATTATTATTATTATTATTATTATTATTATTATTATTATTATTATTATTATTATTATTATTACTATTATTATTATTATTATTATTATTATTATTATTATTATTATTATTATTATTATCATTATTACTATTATTATTATTATTATTATTACACACACACACACACACACTGGTAAGAACTCCACACACACACATACGCACACACACTGGTAATAACTCCACACACACACACACACACACACACACACACACACACACACACTGGTAATAACTTCACACACACACACACACACAC